>CM057240.1:32747815-32902815 GCA_029931835.1 Etheostoma nigrum | reverse complement strand
CCGACGGCAACGCCGCGTCGCCGACGCCGTCGTCGGGCTCCCCGCGCTCCTGCTCGGAGCAGGCGCGCGCCTACGTGGACGACATCACGATAGAGGACCTTTCCGGCTACATGGAGTATTACCTCTACATCCCCAAGAAGATGTCCCACATGGCCGAGATGATGTACACTTAGAGAGAAAAGAGCGTTATGATGTCATAATTAATTAATTAATTAATAAAGAGCTGTTCTGTTGTCGAGGGAGACGAAGGACGGATGAGGCGTGAGAGCTGTGATTTAAATTAAATATACCATGTTAACTGATGTCCCCCCCGTCCCCGTCCTTTTTCCATTTCATTTCATTAAAATTGATTCTATTTCTCAGTTGTTTTGCGTATTTTGTGGTTAAATGACACCCGAGGGTGCAGACGGAGTATTCAAGATTCAAGATTCAAGATGTTTATTTGTCATATGCACAGATTTTACACCATGCAATGAAATTCTTAAGTTGCAACGTTTCCCACAGTATATAAAAATGTACACACTATACACACAATATATTTAAAAGATTCAGGTATAAGATAAAATCACATGCAGCAGCAAAACATTAAAAGTATTATAAAGCATATGCTTTTAGTATTGGAGCCGGGAACGTCGCCTGTCTCGATTTAATTTCTCTCAATAAAGAAGGAAACTGGTTTGGTGGGAAAATGCGTCTTTGTCTCTTCAGTCAAAGGACAAATAATGGACAACAGACACGTTTGAAGGTGCCACACAGACGTGTTTTTCTTGTTTTGAATCTCCCCAGTGTGGGATTAATAAAGTCTAATTTATCTTATTGTAGACTTTAGAGGTTCTGGTCCACCTCCATACCAGCAGGGGGTGGTACAGGACCGAATCATAAACCTCAAAGAAGAAAGAAGGGAAGGAAGCAAAGAAGGAGGAGTAGAGAGCACCGACAGGAGCTCTACGGTCCGTTGCGCGGTAGAAAACGTGTCCTCCATTTAAAAGTGGGTCTCCATCCGACCAGTGAGACCTGCTGACCCAGGTCCCGGACTCCAGACTCCCGGACCTCTTCATACCGACTCCTCAGCTGCTTCAGGTAACCCGCCATTCGGCCAGGAACCCGGACTGGATTCCGGACTGGCTCGGTCCGTAAGTTCACCACTAACGTCTTCATTTTCCTGGAAGGTTTCTTTTATTTTGGGTGAGGTAATAACTGAATTAAACGTCGGGACGTGACGTCATTGTCTTTGGGGACAGTGTAATGGACATTAGTGTCTCAGAGCCGGAGACACACACATGTAGGGTAGACCGAGGACAGTTGAGACACTTTTAGCGTTTTGATTTTTCACATAAAAGTAGAAACTCACTTTAACAACGACGGCACGTGGAGCCGATGAAAGAAGACACTAGTACGCATGTGCAGAGCAACAATCACAACTTGTTATTTAAGGAGTCTCAACTGTAGACTACACAGCAATAGACAGTTAAAGACATGGACCAACAGGTCCCGTTGCTCTGGACGGAGACCAGTGGAGTCTGTTAGATACGGTGGCCGACACGGGCCAACGCCCTGCAACTACACACAACACATGCACATACACACAACACATGCACATACACACAACACATGCACATACACACAACACATGCACATACACACAACACATGCACATACACACAACACATGCACATACACACAACACATGCACATACACACAACACATGCACACACACACAACACATGCACATATACATACACACAACACAATAACACATACACAACACATGAACATACACACAACACATGCACATACACACAACACATGCACATACACACAACACATGCACATACACACAACACATGCACATACACACAACACATGCACATACACACAACACATGCACATACACACAACACATGCACATACACACAACACAATAACACTGCACATACACACAACACATGCACATACACACAACACATGCACACACACACAACACATGCTCATACACACAACACATGCACATACACACAACACATGCACATACACACAACACATGCACATACACACAACACATGCACATACACACAATACATGCACATACACACAACACATGCACATACACACAATACATGCACATACACACAACACAACACATACACACAACACATGCACATACACACAACACACGCATATACACATGTTTTTTGGGACGGACATCTAACCCACTTGACCATGCAGACATGGACAAAGACAGACCTTTGTGTGAATTTTAGATGTTCATGTGAAAGATATGCCAAACTAAGTCACATCTATCTATAGATAGATAGATAGATAGATAGATAGATAGATAGATAGATAGATAGATAGATAGATAGATAGATAGATAGATAGATAGATAGATAGATAGATAGATAGTATAGATAGATAGATTCTTAGAATAAAAACTAAGAATGGCGTAAAATGCAACTGGACTTTAATGAGACCATCTTAAAAGCCAGTAGATGGACCTGCCTAGCACCCATTAACCAAAAAATAAAATAAATAAAGGACAAAAATTGAAAAGTTGCATCATGACTGACTGTTCTTTCTGTCTGCTGTGTTTTCAGCTTCACTCTGAGACCAAATGGCTTCCAGATCAGAGGAGGATCTCTGCTGTCCGGTCTGTCGCGATGTCTTTAGGGATCCTGTTGTTCTGTCATGTAGCCACAGCTTCTGTAAAGACTGTCTGAAGACCTGGTGGAGACAGAAACAAGCTCGAGAGTGTCCAGTCTGTAAAGCAACATCTTCAAATTCCAAACCACCTTGTAACCTGGTGTTGAAGAACCTGTGTGAGGCCTTCTTACTGGAGAGAGATCAGAGAGCTTCAGAGGCTCTCTGCAGTCTGCACTCTGAGAAACTCAAACTCTTCTGTCTGGACCATCAGCAGCCGGTGTGTCTCGTCTGTCTGCATTCAGAAACACACTCCAACCACAGAATCAGACCCGTCGATGAAGCTGCAAGACAACACAGGAAGGAGCTTCAGGAAACTCTGGAGCCCTTAAAGGAGAAGTTAAAGGGGTTTGAACAAGTTAAAGTGAAGTTTGATCAGACAGCAGGACACATAAAGGTCCAGGCCCGACGCACAGAGACGCAGATTAAGGAGCAGTTTAAGAAGCTTCACCAGTTTCTGGAAGAGGAAGAGGAGGCCAGGTTGGCTGCATTGAGGGAGGAAGAGGAGCAGAAGAGTCAGAGGATGAAGGAGAAGATGGAGGTTCTGAGCAGAGAGATAGCAGCTCTTTCAGACTCCGTCAGAGCCACAGAGGAGCAGCTGAGAGCTGAAGACGTCTCATTCCTGATCAACTACAAGGCTGCAGTGGGACGAGTCCAGCAGCACCCCCTGCTGGAGGATCCACAGCTGCTCTCAGGAGCTCTGATAGACGAGGCCCAACACCTGGGCAACCTGGGCTTCAACATCTGGACCAAGATGAAGGTCTCCTACACTCCTGTGATTCTGGACCCAAATACTGCTCATCCAGGATTCATCCTGTCTGAAGACCTGACCAGTGTGAGACTAGGACAGATTCAGCAGCTTCCTGATAACCCAGAGAGGTCTGGTAAATACCCCTCTGTCCTGGGCTCTGAGGGCTTTAACTCAGGGACTCACAGCTGGGATGTCGAGGTTGGAGACTGTACAGTCTGGTTACTGGGTGTGTTAGCAGAGTCTGTCCAGAGGAAGGGAGACATACCGTCTGGGTTATGGAGAATAATGTTCCATAAAGGTAAATACTCAGCACGGTCACCACCAGCTCCAACCACTGGTCTCATACTGCAGAAGAAGGTCCAGAGGATCAGAGTGACTCTGGACTGGAACAGAGGAAAGCTGTCGTTCTCTGATGCTGATACTAACACACACATACACACCTTAACACACACCTTTACTGAGAAGATGTTTCCATTCATTTTAACTGGGGATGAAGTCCCACTGAAGATATCACCAGCGAAGGTGTGTGTGACAGTGAAACAGAACAGTTAGAGATAAAGAGGATGATTATATTTAGGGCCCTATTGAAACTGAAGAAACTATTATTATTTATCTGGCAAATGAATTTCCTTTTTGAGGGGCTTAACATATTCAAACACTCACCGTAATTGGCGGTCACATCAAGTCTGGTGAAAACTTACGTATTTTAAGGGGAAACAAAAAGGGCACAAAAATGGCTCGCTAGCGTCCCCTACCAAAAGAATTGAGCCCCTGTGGTTTGTTTAATGTAGACCAACAAAACTTGGTACACAAGACGTACAAAAAAGCTCATTAGAGCCACACCCTAAACCCAACAATAAGTTCGCCATTTTCAATTGAAAGTTCGAAAATAGCGTGACTTTGGCCATTTCCACGTTGTACTTTAAAGGAGAATTCTGGTCGATTTCAACACCTAGCTCTGTTGTTTGTACATGTGGAGGTCTGTCAGTAGAGATAAAAACTAACCAGTTAGCCTCCTGCTAGAGTTAGCACCCAACAGGCTTCAACAGGGCAAGTTTTAAACGTGTTTTTAGCCTCTTAACATGTTCAAAATGTCATTACCATTGCCTAGCCATGTGCAGTGATTCCTTCCGAGGGAACACAATGAATCTGACTGCTGTGAAAGAAAGGCATAAAAGTTGTTCATCCATACCTCTGTTTATTTTCTTATTTTCCGGTGAAGTCCACACTACTCGATTGTCGAACTCAAATAGTCCAAAATGTATTCTTTTTTTTTCACAAAAAAAGGATTTGCTGTTGTTGTGTCCTTAGTAAAGACTATGTTGTTTTGTATGTGTAATCACATTGGGAGCAACGAAATTCCAAAGTAAAATTTCTCGTATGTGTCCTCATACCTGGGGAATAAAGCTGATTCTGATGTAGAAATTAGGGGTGGGGGAAACATCAATACAGCATAGTATATTATCAGTGGCAATACTGCATCGATACACAGAGGCCAAGTATTGACCTTTTTTTATATATTATACACTCACCGGCCACTTTATTAGGTACACCTGTCCAACTGCTCGTTAACACTTAATTTCTAAGCAGCCAATCACATGGCGGCAACTCAGTGCATTTAGGCATGTAGACATGGTCAAGACAATCTCCTGCAGTTCAAACCAAGCATCAGTATGGGGAAGAAAGGTGATTTGAGTGACTTTGAACGTGGCATGATTGTTGGTGCCAGAAGGGCTGGTCTGAGTATTTCAGAAACTGCTAATCTACTGGGATTTTCACGCACAACCATCTCTAGGGTTTACAGAGAATGGTCCGAAAAAGAAAAAACATCCAGTGAGCGGCAGTTCTGTGGGCGGAAATGCCTTGTTGATGCCAGAGGTCAGAGGAGAATGGCCAGACTGGTTCGAGCTGATAGAAGGGCAACAGTGACTCAAATTACCACCCGTTACAACCAAGGTGGGCAGAAGAGCATCTCTGAACGCACAGTACGTCGAACTTTGAGGCAGATGGGCTACAGCAGCAGAAGACCACACCGGGTGCCACTCCTTTCAGCTAAGAACAGGAAAGTGAGGCTACAATTTGCACAAGCTCATCGAAATTGGACAATAGAAGATTGGAAAAACGTTGCCTGGTCTGATGAGTCTCGATTTCTGCTGCGACGTTCGGATGGTAGGGTCAGAATTTGGCGTCTACAACATGAAAGCATGGATCCATCCTGCCTTGTATCAACGGTTCAGGCTGGTGGTGGTGGTGTCATGGTGTGGGGAATATTTTCTTGGCACTCTTTGGGCCCCTTGGTACCAATTGACCATCGTTGCAACGCCACAGCCTACCTGAGTATTGTTGCTGACCATGTCCATCCCTTTATGACCACAATGTACCCAACTTCTGATGGCTACTTTCAGCAGGATAATGCGCCATGTCATAAAGCTGGAATCATCTCAGACTGGTTTCTTGAACATGACAATGAGTTCGCTGTACTCAAATGGCCTCCACAGTCACCAGATCTCAATCCAATAGAGCATCTTTGGGATGTGGTGGAACGGGAGATTCGCATCATGGATGTGCAGCCGACAAATCTGCGGCAACTGTGTGATGCCATCATGTCAATATGGACCAAACTCCCTGAGGAATGCTTCCAGCACCTTGTTGAATCTATGCCACGAAGAATTGAGGCAGTTCTGAAGGCAAAAGGGGGTCCAACCCGTTACTAGCATGGGGTACCTAATAAAGTGGCCGGTGAGTGTATATCATATATGTGTTGGTCAGTTTGTCCCATTTTTCAGCTATGAAATTGAAGTGAGATGAACAGACAGAGAAATGTTTCTTTTTAGATGAAACAGATGTTGATAAGTTTCCTTTTGGGGATGTCATTTGAAATTGGGAAAAAGTAGAAGTTGGAAAAAAGGTTATAAACTGCAATACATCTCCGATAATGCAATATGTTTAAAATCGCCGATCAACTACAAGGCTGCAGTGGGAAGAGTCCAGCAGCGCCCCCTGCTGGAGGATCCACAGCTGCTCTCAGGAGCTCTGATAGACGAGGCCCAACACCTGGGCAACCTGGGCTTCAACATCTGGACCAAGATGAAGGTCTCCTACACTCCTGTGATTCTGGATCCAAACACTGCTGGTCCAACCCTCATCCTGCCTGGAGACTGGACCAGTGTGAGAGGAGGAGAGAGACAGCCGCTTCCTGATAATCCAGAGAGGTTTGATAGATACCCCTCTGTCCTGGGTTCTGAGGGCTTTAACTCAGGGAATCAAAGCTGGGATAACGAGGTTGGAGACAGCAAAGGCTGGGCAATCGGCATGTTAGAAGAGTCTGTCCAGAGGAAGGGAAGCATACAGACTGGATTATGGATAATATTGTTCCATAAAGCTAAATATGCAGTGGGCTCACCACCAGCTCCACGCACTGATGTCGTAGTGCAGAAGAAGGTCCAGAGGATCAGAGTGACTCTGGACTGGAACAGAGGAGAGCTGTCGTTCTCTGATGCTGATACTAACACACACTTACACACCTTCACACACACCTTTACTGAGAAGATGTTTCCATTCATTTTAACTGCTAACAAAGTCAAAATATCACCTGTAAATGTGTGTGACAGTGGAACAGAGCAGTTAAGAAGATGATTATATTCATTTGGTTTTTCTTAAAGAGGAAAGTCACTGGATTTAATGTTTTAATCTGCACGTATCCTACTGCTGTCTCATTAAAAAGATATGTCATGTTTTTGATTGTTTTCAATGAAGAATACAGTTTTCATGTACATCTACATGTTTTTACTCTTTTTTTGTTTTATCAATACTGTTTCAACTTAAACTTCAGCCCAGTTCAGACCAAAGTCTTGAAACTTCTTGCAGCGAGTCGGTCTGCAGTGCTCTGAGACCAGACTAGTTCTTCTGTTGTAACTTCCAACTTTTAGGCTTTTTTGTAGCTGCATATATCATTGGTTTTGTCTAAATATGAATGTGGATTACGTTGTGAGATGCTTGCTACGGTTACATTTCTAATGATAAATTGTTGTTTAATAATTAATTAACTGCTTTGTTCTAACGCCACTGGGTGCTCTCTGTCTTCAGTCACATTTTTAGTTTTTATTGGAATATATATAGGGCTTTCATCATGTTATTCAGTGCCTGATATATTGAACATTTCATTGCTGACAACATGTAGAAAATGCATTTATTTTGAAGCTGTTAACAAAATTAATAAAGAGAATTTGTAACCTTTTAAATGTTTGGAAAGTTCTGCTAATTATCACACATTTACCAGCCTGACATAATGCTTCATTTGCACATTGCACACTTTCAGGAAACTTCCAATACACAAAGTGATTGTAAGTAATCTAATGGTGTTTACCCTCGGCTAGTACCAGCTGGGCTCGGCTCCACCGTCCTTGTTTTCAGACACACAGTAACACACACACTTAGGCTGAATCCCATTTCTCCATCTTACCCCTTACCCCTTGGCCCTGGAAACCAATGGGTAAGGGGTAGGGGTGAAAACATACCCTATGAAATGGGACACCACTTGGTGACATCACCATCTTTGTCTGTTGATTGTGTGGGTTTTGACAACAGTGGCGTATGCATTGTATATATTTAATAGTTATTTTAAGTTCACTTTGGTGGTGCAGAGGCAGATGTCCTTATATGTGTAGTACTTAGGTCTGTTTGCAATACATATGTGTAAACAAATGTAACGTTAGAAGTTGGCGATTAGCGTTAGCATAGCAAGCTAGCAATTTTTTAAAAAGTTTCAATTAAGAACATTGTTGCAAGTATATATGCACAGGACTGCATATACCACAAAACACGACTGTCGTAACTTTTAAATCAATTATTTAAGCTGAAAATACTTACATTTATGTGTCTCTCTGGTCGATGCGCCAGCCATTGCTGCTTGCTGTACAGTAGCCCTTGTTTACAAGTAAGCTCGTGTCCTCACTTGGTTTCAAGAGGTATACACCCCTTCATCTGACCCCTATCCTTAAATACCAAAGAGAAAAGGGACAACACTAGGTCTCGCGTGAACGCCCAAAACTAGGGGAAGGGGTAAGAGAGATTAAGAATCTCATTTCTCTGGACTGTATCGACCTTTTTCACGGCAGACATGTTGACATGCACATGTTGATAACCCTAACCCCCTAACCCTATGAGGACAACATGAGGGCAACATGAGGACAACACGAGGGCAACATGAAGAAAACATGAGGGAAACATGAGGACAACATGAGGACAACATGGGGACAACACGAGGGCAACATGAGGAAAACATGAGGGAAACATGAGGACAACATGAGGACAACATGAAGACAACACGAGGACAACATGAAGACAACATGAGGAAAACATGAGGACAACATGAGGACAACATGAAGACAACATGAGGAAAACATGAGGACAACATGAAGACAACATGAGGGCAACATGAAGACAACATGAGGGAAACATGAGGGCAACATGAAGACAACATGAGGGCAACATGAGGACATCATGAGGGACAACATGAGGGCAACATGAAGACAACATGAGGGCAACATGAGGACAACATGAAGACAACATGAGGGCAACATGAAGACAACATGAGGGCAACATGAGGACAACATGAAGACAACATGAGGGCAACATGAGGACAACATGAAGACAACATGAGGACAACATGAGGACAACATGGGGACAACACGAGGGCAACATGAGGAAAACATGAGGACAACATGAAGACAACATGAGGACAACATGAAGACAACATGAGGACAACATGAGGACAACATGAAGACAACATGAGGACAACATGAGGACAACATGAAGACAACATGAGGATAACATGAGGACAACATGGGGACAACATGGGGACAACACGAGGGCAACATGAGGAAAACATGAGGACAACATGAGGACAACATGAAGACAACATGAGGGCAACATGGCAATCCAAAAGAGAAAAGGGACAACACTAGGTCTCGCGTGAACACGCAAAACTAGGGGAAGGGGTAAGGGAGATTCAGAATCTCATTTCTCTGGACTGTATCGACATGTTGACATGCGCAGGTGTAGTCACAACCATTAACGATGGCTGCATTCCACTTAGGAGAGGCCCTGACATAGCTCACTGGGACACTTGATGGGATGGAGCCATCGTTGAGGATGTTTCTACTAAGATAAATCAAAATGTCTCCTGGGAATAAGGTTCATAGACTTTACTGTTTGGATGATTTTGGGTTTCACCTTCGGCCTCGATGTGTCTGTCAAAACACGGATTAATTATAAGACTTACAGGCCTCAAGGACACGGTTAATCATAGTCTGGTAGGACCAGGCTAATGGACCAGAGTCTGGTAGGACCAGGCTAATGGACCAGAGGTCTGGGTAGGACCAGGCTAGTGGACCAGAGTTTGGTAGGATCAGGCTAGTGGACCAGAGTCTGGTAGGACCAGGCTAATGGACCAGAGTCTGTCAGGATCAGGCTAGTGGACCAGAGTCTGGTAGGATCAGGCTAGTGGACCAGAGTCTGGTAGGACCAGGCTAGTGGACCAGAGTCTGGTAGGATCAGGCTAGTGGACCAGAGTCTGGTAGGACCAGGCTAATGGACCAGAGTCTGTTAGGATCAGGCTAGTGGACCAGAGTCTGGTAGGATCAGGCTAGTGGACCAGAGTCTGGTAGGACCAGGCTAGTGGACCAGAGTCTGGTAGGACCAGGCTAATGGACCAGAGTCTGTTAGGATCAGGCTAGTGGACCAGAGTCTGGTAGGACCAGGCTAATGGACCAGAGTCTGTTAGGATCAGGCTAGTGGACCAGAGTCTGGTAGGATCAGGCTAGTGGACCAGAGTCTGGTAGGACCAGGCTAATGGACCAGAGTCTGGTAGGACCAGGCTAATGGACCAGAGTCTGGTAGGATCAGGCTAGTGGACCAGAGTCTGGTAGGATCAGGCTAATGGACCAGAGTCTGTTAGGATCAGGCTTGTGGACCAGAGTCTGGTAGGATCAGGCTAGTGGACCAGAGTCTGGTAGGATCAGGCTAGTGGACCAGAGTCTGGTAGGACCAGGCTAATGGACCAGAGTCTGGTAGGACCAGGCTAATGGACCAGAGTCTGGTAGGACCAGGCTAATAGACCAGAGTCTGGTAGGACCAGGCTAATGGACCAGAGTCTGGTAGGACCAGAGTCTGGTAGGACCGGTCTAATGGACCAAAGACAGGTAGGACCAGAGTCTGGTAGGACCAGGCCTGGTAGGACAATGCTATCAAGGACATCCTCAGTAATAGATTTCTCCTACTTCACAAACCTGCTCCCACGTGCAGGCTGTACGGCGCGGAGAGGGTGCCGTTGTTCCTCTTCAAACCACAGGTGTAGTTCCCAGAATCCTTTGCAGTCAGATAACCCAGATAGAGGGCGGGGCCTGACTCGGGGAGGGCAGAGCCGTCTTTGAACCAGGTGACCTCCAGTTGGTGGATAGTGCAGATTACAACAGAACAGTTCAGTGTGACTGCTTCTCCTCTTTCAAACTCTCCGTCATCTCTGGAACTCCTTATCTCCATCTGAGCATCATCTAAAGTCAATATGAAAAATAATAGAAATGTGCATTATAAACGTCCTTTACTAGATTCAGAACATAGATTTGACCAAAACTGTTTTACTATTTACAATAATTCTCACTCAATATAATCTTAAAAGATGTAATTTTAAAAGCTTTTACCTTCAACTGTGACTTTCACTCCTCTTGGATCAGTAAATGTTCCTCCGGGATCATTAGCTTCCACTCTGAAGCGATACATTGCGCCGTCTTCCTTCTGTAAATCTGAGATCTGTAAAGTGCAGTCTCCCTTCTGGTCTCCCAGGTATCTGTAACGAGGGTCGTTGGTCTGTGATTGGCTGTCGTACACAGACGGAGTGGTAAGCAGACAGAATTCATGGTTGTTGCACCAAAGGACTCTGACAACCTCGATCAAGACTTCTCTTCCATTGGCATTGACAGACTTCAGTTTGTTGAAGGAGCAGGGGAGGGTGATGGTCGATCCTCTCACACCACAAACAGGATCTGGATAGTTCACATTTAGATCCAGAGCACCTGGAACAACAACACAGAGAGATTAGAATAAAGGAACTTGATTTAGAGCTAATGCTTTGATGTGAAAACTGAGGAATGGGGCTTGGCATTGCGGATGATTCCTGATTTGATAACATGTTCAAGTCAATATCAATAAAGTTAGGAAAATTTTGACGTTAAAGAGATTCTCAGAGAATGTATTTACCAAGTCAAAGTTGACATTAAAGTACTTATTATGCTCATTTGCATGTTCATAATGGTATTTAGAAGTTATATCAGAATAGGTTAACATGGTTTAACATTCAAAAAATGGTTGTACTGAACATTGCTGCAGATCCTGTTTTCACCCTGTGTGTTTAGGTCTCTGTTCCATCTTTGTCGGGAGTCGCACAAGTACAGTACCTAGGTAAGGACTACTAGCCAGTCAGAAGCAGAATATGAGGGCCCTGCCAGTACCTAGGTAAGGACTACTAGCCAGTCAGAAGCAGAATATGAGGGCCCTGACAGTACCTAGGTAAGGACTACTAGCCAGTCAGAAGCAGAGTATGAAGGCCCTGACAGTACCTAGGTAAGGACTACTAGCCAGTCAGAAGCAGAATATGAGGGCCCTGACAGTACCTAGGTAAGGACTACTAGCCAGTCAGAAGCAGAGTATGAAGGCCCTGACAGTACCTAGGTAAGGACTACTAGCCAGTCAGAAGCAGAGTATGAAGGCCCTGACAGTACCTAGGTAAGGACTACTAGCCAGTCAGGAGCAGAATATGAAGGGCCTGACAGTACTTAGGTAAGGACTACTAGCCAGTCAGAAGCAGAGTATGAGGGCCCTGACAGTACCTAGGTAAGGACTACTAGCCAGTCAGAAGCAGAATATGAGGGCCCTGACAGTACCTAGGTAAGGACTACTAGCCAGTCAGAAGCAGAGTATGAAGGCCCTGACAGTACCTAGGTAAGGACTACTAGCCAGTCAGGAGCAGAATATGAAGGGCCTGACAGTACTTAGGTAAGGACTACTAGCCAGTCAGAAGCAGAGTAGGAGGGCCCTGACAGTACCTAGGTAAGGACTACTAGCCATTCAGAAGCAGAGTATGAAGGCCCTGACAGTACCTAGGTAAGGACTACTAGCCATTCAGGAGTAGAGTATGAGGGCCCTGATAGTACCTAGGTAAGGACTACTAGCCAGTCAGAAGCAGAATATGAGGGCCCTGACAGTACCTAGGTAGGGACTACTAGCCAGTCAAGTCCTTCTTGAAACGAATTCTACTGGTTTTCTGCTACAAGGGACAATTATTGTGTTTCCATTTTTGTTTTTGAAAGCATTATGATAGGATGCTCTTACCCAAGACTCTGACTCTCACTCCTGATATGTCAGTGAAAGATGCTCTGACATCATTAGCTTCCACTCTGAAGCGATAACATTGCGTCGTCTTCCTGCTGTAAATCTGAGATCTGTAAAGTGCAGTCTCCCTTCTTGTCTCCCAGGTATCTGTAACGAGGGTCGTTGGTCGTTTGATTCGCTGTCGTACACTGACGGATCGCCTGTCCGACACATGTGAGGGCTCCGACACCAGGCGACTCTGACGACCTCGATCAAGACTTCTGTTCTATTGTCGTTGACAGACTTCAGCGGTGTGAAGGAGCAGGGGAGGGTGACAGTCGATCCTTTCACAGCCCAAACTTGATCTGGATAGTTCACACATTGACCCAGAGCAGCTGGAACAACAAGACAGGGAGATTAGGAATAAAGGAACTAGATTAGAGCAAATGCGTTGATGTGAAAACTATTTATTATAGTGCTGGGTATCATCAAATTCAATTCAGAATTCACAAGGACCCAACTTGATAACATTTTTAATATTATGTCCATCAGAACTGTAGAATTAAAAGGGTTAAGTTATTGATATTATTGCCATTTTGGTTTTTGATAGCATTACCACAAGATGCTCTTACCAGCGACTGTGAGTTTCACTCCTGTTGGGACAGTAAAAGATCCTCTGGGATCACTCAGTTTCCACTCTGAAGCGATACGTTGCGCTGTCTTCCTGCTGTAAATCTGAGATCTGTAAAGTGCAGTTTCCCTTCTTGTCTCCCAGGTATCTGTAACGAGGGTTGTTGGTCTGTGATTGGCTGTCATACACAGATGGAGTCGATCCCTGACAGATTTCATGATTCTTGCACCAGACGACTCTGACAACGTCGATCAAGACTTCTGTTCCATTGGCATTGACAGACTTCAGTGGTATGAAGGAGCAGAGGAGGGTGACAGTCGATCCTTTCACACCACAGACACGATCTGGATAGTTCACTCTTTGACCCAGAGCAGCTGGAACAACAACACAGGGAGATTAGAAATAAAGGAACTTGATTTAGAGCTGTGTATCACAGACGATTTCCCAAATTTGATTATGAATTTAATTTTAAGTTCCAGATCAAATAACAGTCTTGATTCAACATCAGGTTAGGGAGATTTCAGATTCAATACCAGTTTTGCAGAGATGTTAAAGAGATTTTCAGAGAAGTTATGTACCAGGTTGATGTTTACATTAAGAACTGACCTCCAAAAACTTAGCTTAAAGTACTTTTTACTGAAGAGCACTAACATGACAAACTACAGCAGTCGTAGACACGATACAGTGAAACTGTTGAGTACAGCCAGAGAGAAGAGAGACAAACATATATATAACATATATATATATATATACATATATATATATATATATATATATATATATATATATATATATATTCAATTTCAATTCAATTTATAGTATCAATTCATAACAAGAGTTATCTCAAGACACTTTACAGATAGAGCAGGTCTAGACCACACTCCATAATTTACAAGGACCCAACAGGTCTAGTAGTTTCCTCCAGAGCAAGCAACAGGGCGACAGTGGAGAGGAAAAACTTCCTTTTAGGCAGAAACCTGGGACAGACCCAGACCCAGACCCAGACCCAGACCCAGACCCAGACACAGACTCTTGGTCTGACGACCGATTGGGGTTAAAATGAAGAGTGGCAATAACAGTCATAACAAATAGTAGTTTGTTGTAGTTCATGGCTTAGCAGGGCACTGTGCGGCATTACAAGGCACAGCAGGTCGTAGCAGGACGTAGCAGGACGTGTAGCGGGACCATGGCGACAGCTGCTACCATGATTTTGGAGCCTCCCTGATCCGAGGAAACATGCTGGGAGAAAAAGAACAAAAGGACTCTGGGGAATGACTCCCCAGAGCTAGGTTAGTAACTAGGTTAGTAACTAGGTTGAACGCTCTGGTCCCTGGACCCAAACTGGAACCTGGTTCCACAGGAGAGGAGCCTGATGGCTGAACGCTCTGGCTCCCGTTCTACTTTTAGAGACTCTAGGAACCACAAGTAACCCTGCAGTCTGGGAGCGTAGTGCTCTTGTAGGGTAGTAAGGTACTATGAGCTCTTTAAGATAAGATGGTGCCTGACCATGAAGAGCTTTGTAGGTGAGAAGAAGGATTTTAAACTCTATTCTGGATTTTACAGGAAGCCAATGCAGAGAAGCTAAAACAGGAGAGATGTGATCTCTTTTCTTGGTTCCTGTCAGAACACGTGCTGCCGCATTCTGGATCAGCTGAAGAGTCTTTATGGACTTTTTCGAGCAGCCTGATAATAAAGAATTGCAGTAATCCAGCCTAGAAGTAACAAATGCATGGACTAATTTTTCTGCATCATTTTTAGACAGGATATTCCTGATTTTTGCAATATTACGTAGGTGAAAAAAGGACGATCCTTGAAATTTGAGAATTAAAGGACATGTCCTAATAAAAGGCCAGGGTGGTGCCATCCAGAGTAACTATCTCTTTGGATAATGTCACGGAGGTGCCTTGGTCCCAGAGCAATAACTTTAGTTTTATCTGAGTTTAACATTAGAAAATTACAGGTCATCCAGGTTTTAATATCCTGAAAGATATATGTATATATACATACATATATACTATACTATAACCACACCGTTGTAAACTATGAAACAAAATTCTGACAAATTAATATTTTAATTTAGCCGACAAAAAGTGAGTGGCAGTTAAATTCAGACACTAAAATAACTAGTTACACTATTAATAATAAAATATAATAATATTAAAAAATACAAATATTAATAATAATATTAATTTTTGCCGGACCATGCTAAGATTTAAAACCCAGAACACAAACTTTAAACTGGATCCTGAACTTGATCAGAAGTAATGAGTAATGAGTATAAAATCAGAGCGATGGGCGACATTCGTGGTGAAAATGCAGATATTCAAAGATAGATTTCAGGATTTCATTCATCAATAACAGAACTTTAATGAGAGATTGAATATTATAACCCAGCCGTATTAAATAAAATGGGCCTCAGCTACAAAAACAGAAAGGAGAACATAATAAAACAGATTGAGAGCTGCAACTTCAGAAGCATAAATCATCATTATAGATATTAACATAACGTAGATAAAGACCACGTCTTACCAGCGAGCAGCAGCATGAAGCAACAGGAAATCTTTCTGTCCCAAACTGCCATCCTTTCTTTTTTAACGCATTGGTGCCATGTTTTAGTATATTTTGTATTTGTATGAATGTTGAACCTGCAGCAGCGATGAGAGAGATAACGACTGACTGGAGAACGCAGACGGAGCGTTAAAGTCTTTATGGTTATAATCTCAGTTCCTCAATCTCTCTTTCTCGACAAACTGCAGACAAAAAAAAAAGTGTTAACACACAGACACACACACACAAAAGTGTGTCAAAAAAGCACATGACATTTCTTTGTAGAGTTTATTTTCTGACATTTTGTAATGGTCACCCATACTGTCTTCATGTGCAGCTATTTTATGTGATGGGGAACATGCATTGTGTGTATTTCTTTTTTCTTTCACCTGTAGAAAAATAAATGGAGTTAATTTGATAACTAAGGTTCGGGAGCAGGGTCACGCCTAAACTAACTCTAATCACCAGACAGACCTACATCTACCGTGCTGCGCAGCCCGGCTCGTGTCTCATGGCTCGTTGGCATATCGTCGTTAGGATATGAAAACAGTAAATGCTTCTTCGGATTTGAAGGATATTAAAAGTGACGGTCTGAACTCACAGGCTTGACATCGATGAAGGCCCGGCGTCTCCAGGCTGCTCCAGACTCGTTTGTCTGTAAAAATTAATAAAAATGCAATAAAATAAAATGCATGCAGCATAGATTTGGACAATTTTTTTTGGTGAATTCAAAAAGGTCCATTGAACTATGCTGGGCTGATTTAGTTGGCACCAGCTCTACAAAGCTGGACAACAATGGGACTAGGGCTGCACAATTAATCGCAATTTTATGGAAATCGTATCATGAACTAGAGCAATATCCAAATCGCAGGGGGGGCGCAATATTTGTTAAAGGCAAAATATGTAAAATAAAGTATTGTGGTGCTACAGAGACATCCTGGCATACGAATTGTATCCTACAGTCTTAAAAAAAACAACAACTTTGTTTTGTACCTCAAAAAAAAATCTTCAATGAAAATGAAAATAATTATACAATTCCCTGATACTGTGAGTCATATTGCAACCGCAATATAAGTCAAAATAATCATTAAAATAAATATAACATATAATAAACATTATGTATCACTCTCAGATGGCCAAAAATATGTCTTATGTCATTGCCTAAATATCTTCTACACTTCAAGCATACGTCACCCATTTGTGGAGACTGTTGGAGCTCAAATCCTGCTCCGGTCTCAGGGTCCAGATAAATACACTCAGAAACTAAGATGTTGATGAATGATCATTTATTCAATGGAATATTCCAGAGACAAGTCATGAAACTCAGCATGCACCAGCCACAGAGTTGCCTGACCTTCCTCTCGAAGTCTCACCCTCTTTATTTACTTCATTAAACCTTGTGCCTGTTCTCCTTGTCTCCAAAGATAAGATGTGGCCTTCACTCCCACACTGCAACTGTCTCTCCCTAGGACATCCTGACCTGCTTTAGCAACAATAGTCACACTGAGGATTCAGTTAGTTGCACAAGCAGTGTCCACTTCTTATATGTCAATAATAAAGCATTGGAGCATTATAAGCATACATAATTATTCACGGTAAATATGTGGTTAATCATACTTCAATATATGGTTTAAACCAGTGGTTCCCAAAGCTTTTTCAGCTCAAGACCCAAAAGAGAAATTTGGTGTCTCCCCAGGACCCAAATTTACTAAAATACACCATGAATCATTCTAACATCTACATTTTTAAACTGTGGACAAAAGACGGAACAAACCATGAATTTAAATGTATATGAAGTATATTTATTCCATTATAAAAGTAAACAAAAACAGAAAAGGTCTCTATTCTCCTTTCTGTGTCTCACACCTTTCTCAACTCATTTTCTCATCCCCTCCTAGGATAAGAGAAGAGAGAGAGAGAAAACCCCAAAGCATCTGAGCTGAACAGACCAGCTCATTCACATAAGATTGATATGCATTTTACTCTGCCGATTGGCGACCCAATAACACGGGTCTGCGACCCATTTTGGGTCCCGACCCTAAGTTTGGGAAACATTGGTTTAAACAAATATATTTCCAACAAGACCTATGACTCTATGCGCACCTCAAGCTACTTTTTGAGCTGGCGCTGAAATTTCATCCGTGGCCCAAGGAGAGGCATCAGGGAGTTCAAGCTGTTTTTGTCTAAGAGATAAAAGCACTCTCTATCAATCTGCTCAGCTGCAAAACACAACATTAACTGTATATATTACCAAAAGTTACATTATGTATATTTTTTCTTGGGTTGACAAACACATATAAACATGTATAAAGCAACACTGTATTTATTACCAGCTGCAAGATGGTCTTTACTGTTGGAATTTAAAATGTTATATGTGCTTAAACATTGTGTGTGATTTGCATTCTACATTTAAGCCAAAAGGTAAAAGCATTATTTCGACATAAATGAAGACATGTGGGTCATGCATTAAGTTTGTTGTTATACATATATTGTTTGTTGTTTGTTGCATTACGTTGTTTTGCAGTACTTTTGTTTTATAATATAAGATGTTCTGGTACATTGTGTTTTATAATATAAGATGTTCTGGTACATTGTGTTTTATAATATAAGATGTTCTGGTACATTGTGTTTTATAATATAAGATGTTCTGGTACATTGTGTTTTATAATATAAGATGTTCTGGTACATTGTGTTTTATAATATAAGATGTTCTGGTACATTGTGTTTATAATATAAGATGTTCTGGTACATTCTGTTTTATAATATAAGATGTTCTGGTACACTGTGTTTATAATATAAGATGTTCTGGTACATTGTGTTTTATAATATAAGATGTTCTGGTACATTGTGTTTTATAATATAAGATGTTCTGGTACATTGTGTTTTATAATATAAGATGTTCTGGTACATTGTGTTTATAATATAAGATGTTCTGGTACATTCTGTTTTATAATATAAGATGTTCTGGTACATTGTGTTTTATAATATAAGATGTTCTGGTACATTGTGTTTTATAATATAAGATGTTCTGGTACATTCTGTTTTATAATATAAGATGTTCTGGTACATTGTGTTTATAATATAAGATGTTCTGGTACATTGTGTTTTATAATATAAGATGTTCTGGTACATTGTGTTTATAATATAAGATGTTCTGGTACATTCTGTTTTATAATATAAGATGTTCTGGTACATTCTGTTTATAATATAAGATGTTCTGGTACATTGTGTTTTATAATATAAGATGTTCTGGTACATTGTGTTTTATAATATAAGATGTTCTGGTACATTCTGTTTTATAATATAAGATGTTCTGGTACATTGTGTTTATAATATAAGATGTTCTGGTACATTGTGTTTTATAATATAAGATGTTCTGGTACATTGTGTTTTATAATATAAGATGTTCTGGTACATTGTGTTTTATAATATAAGATGTTCTGGTACATTGTGTTTATAATATAAGATGTTCTGGTACATTCTGTTTTATAATATAAGATGTTCTGGTACATTCTGTTTTATAATATAAGATGTTCTGGTACATTGTGTTTATAATATAAGATGTTCTGGTACATTGTGTTTTATAATATAAGATGTTCTGGTACATTGTGTTTTATAATATAAGATGTTCTGGTACATTGTGTTTTATAATATAAGATGTTCTGGTACATTGTGTTTTATAATATAAGATGTTCTGGTACATTGTGTTTAATAATATAAGATGTTCTGGTACATTCTGTTTCTAATATAAGATGTTCTGGTACATTCTGTTTTATAATATAAGATGTTCTGGTACATTGTGTTTTATAATATAAGATGTTCTGGTACATTTTGTTATAATCCAGATCTCCTAAATGTGTCAGAAGTAGAATTGATTGTTAGGGACGCTTCTTGAATCTGGTTCCAGTCCCTCTCTTACCTCCACTGATCTTTTCCTGAACTGAGGGTCATAAACCTTCAGTCACATTCCAATTGAAAGATAACGAATAGGCACACACACACATCACTGTGGTCTAAAGCCCCCCCCCTTTGTGAGGTAATACTGGGGGTCTGAGAGCCAGAGAGTCAGACAAATTTGGGGGAGAGCCGTGTTAGGTTGACTCTGTATTTGTCTCTAGGACAGGGGTCTTCAACGTTTTCCAGGCCAAGGACCCCCAAACTGATGGCGAGATGGAGCGGGGACCCCCTAATTATATATATTGTATAAAATTGTGTTATATCAAACTGGTCCTATAGTGCCATGTGTAAATGTACCTTGTTATTGTGCATTCAATACTAAGATACTCAAATAATACACAGGTTCATATATTCATGTTTTTATTTTAAACATGTGCGAGGCACAGTGAGTAGGGTGGCCATGCCACTGCCATTTATAAACATAACATAACACAATAAACTGATACCTGCCAAGATCAACAATGTCTGTCAATTGCATGTAATCATGCATAAATATAAAATATAAAAAAAAGTCTAATCAACCAAAACTTTCGTGACCCCCATGCAGTACCGACCCCCTGTTGAAGACCCCTGCTCTAGGATATCCTATGTAATAAAATGGATTCACATATCAACATCTGAGATTTTGACTACTAATTGAATGAACCCTGAGAATGGAGCAGGATTTAGCTCCAACATTACCTAAATTTGTTTTAAACCCCCCATAATTAAAGTGAGTACTGTAGAATACCTTCAACCGCAGGGAGCAGCTCAGCCGGCGTCCATTCAACAAGTTTCTCCTTCACAAAATCATCCATCTGTTAGAAAGGAATAGAGACAATTTCTAGGGACACATATGATTTATCATTATGGATTGGTCTATAGGTCTATAGCTCATCGGCCATTTCGACCAAAATAGTAGCACCAACACAAGAAGTACTATATAGACACATTAGTATATAGATATATTATATATAGATATATTAGTATATAGATATATTAGTATATAGATACCAGTCATTATATAATACTATCACTTTAAATCCTTTTTGTATTCCTTTAATACGTTCATTTTAAATAATCTCTTGAAATTGCTCATTGTTGTATGATTTAATGATATAAATGCTGAAGTAGGTTAGGCAACATCGTGTGTATGTTTTCTGTCTTTGTCCCGTTTCTGAGGTGCATTCTGGGAAGGTTTTCTTTAATTAAGTGTCTTATAAAACACTTATAATGCACATGAAGGAATAATCTGGAATCATTGCATGTGGGTTGTATTTGAACAGCAAACTCTAAATGCAGAGTCATGCAGCACCATTTGTTTTTCTGGACCTTGGACACATTGGACTTTAGAGACAAGTCAACACACACGCCTAACGTTTCCAGAGTTCTGATTGGCTGCTGGAGTTGTCGTCCTGGTTATATGTGAGGGAGCGGCTGGATTTCATCTCAGTGCATTCTGATTATAGTGTTCAGTCTGAACTTTGTGTGAGCGATCCCAGATCGAGAGGAATAATCATGGGCTCTGATTGGTCACAAGAGGACTACAACAGGGTAGCTCTTGAGATGTATGAAGATATCGTAAATCAACCATGCCTCCTACCAGATGTAGGCATAGATGAGTCTCTGCTGAGATATTCTGGTAACGACTCCAACGCGATGCTGTTGGCGTTCTCTAATGACATGCTGTCAAACAAAGGACCAGAATACGTTGAGAAACTGGGATCTGCTATTGGTTCATTGAATTCAGTCCCAAATGCTGTTGGACTTGGAGCTTTGGTGATTTCCATGATCATAGAGCTCGTCATCAACATCAGCTCTCAGCCAGGTGATGACACATACAGCATGCTACGCCGTGTGTTTGGGGAAGAGAAAGCTTCGAGTGTCCGAGACACAATGTCCGAGTATCTGAAACGCCATCAGGTGTTCATGAACAATGACCAGCGATTACGGGAGGAACTGAGGAGACTGGAACAGCAGCTGAGCAACCACCTCACCATCCTCAGAAACTCCCTGCAGCATGACGGACAGATGAGCAGCCGCGGGTTCAAGATCTGGGTCAACGGAGCCGCCTTCCACGTCCAGATGTTGATCCACGAGGCTCGGCTGGATGTTCAGACTGGTACACCTGCATCAGACTGTGTTAAGGCTATCGAAGCTGCCATCAATTTGTACTTGCAGTACCTGGAGAACTTGCTGGAGAAACACAAGATCTACAAGACCGATTCAAAGATGTTTAGAAGTCGTAATTTATATTAGTGTACTCCTCCGGTGGCAAAACAGCATTGTTATATGAAAAATAATGAAATTCAAAACTGTAGGAACAGGATTGTTGCTACTGATCGTCCTAACCCGTGTGATGATCCAAAAGCTCTGACGACTTTTATGAACCACATCTACTCACATTACGAACCGATCAGCAGGTATAAAGAGATATTTTTTAAATACCAAGAACACCCTCCTCTCTCTGATCCACCAACGTGGATCCTTCACTCTGCCGTCAGCTGCAGGTTAGCTCACATATTTGGGTAAAAACCCTCGTGTTGTCCTCCGGGGTCAAAAACCTTTCTCGACACATGACATTTTTGTCTGTTTTTTAGACTTTTCTTTAGTTTTCCCTAATACCAACTTACTAGTTTTACTACTTTTTAGAATTCATGGTCAATAACCCTCATTTATATAGAATTATACCTAATATTAGAGTTAAAAAATAGAACAGAAATTATGAATTATTTTGATTAATAGTTAAGATCAGAGGAATGTATGTTGAGTGGAAGTAGTTAACATAAATATATACTGACAGAATACTTCCTTCTGTAATGACAAGTGTAGTATTTGAAAATTGATAATTATTATTATTTTTAAATTACATTTATATCTGCACTTATGTCTATTTTATTGTAATACTTAGACTACTGTGGTTTCAACTGTAATACTTAGACTACTGTGGTTTCAACTGTAATACTTAGACTACTGTGATTTCTACTGTAATACTTAGACTACTGTGATTTCAACTGTAATACTTAGACTACTGTGGTTTCAACTGTAATACTTAGACTACTGTGATTTCTACTGTAATACTTAGACTACTGTGATTTCTACTGTAATACTTAGACTACTGTGATTTCAACTGTAATACTTAGACTACTGTGATTTCAACTGTAATACTTAGACTACTGTGATTTCTACTCTAATACTTAGACTACTGTGATTTCAACTGTAATACTTAGACTACTGTGATTTTACTGTAATACTTTGACTACTGTGATTTCTACTGTAATACTTAGACTACTGTGATTTCAACTGTAATACTTAGACTACTGTGATTTTACTGTAATACTTTGACTACTGTGATTTCTACAGTAATACTTAGACTACTGTGATGTTGTCATGGTGACAAGATTGTAATGTAACTTTACAGCATTCTACTGTAAAATCATATCCAGTAGTGTTACTGTGAAATAAAGCGTGTTGCATGAATAGTAGAAGTTGATTCTATTTCTAGCATGCGTGTGTTTTTGCCCCTGAGACGTGCGTGTCACGCACAGTGTGCACGCTCTAACCTGTTACCATGGGAGACGAAATAAACACGGACACGCCACGCCAGCCGCACGCAGACACACGGCTCTCTGTTACATGTTACATGTAAGACTTAAAATACTCTGATAAGAAAAGTTTAATTTTTCAAAAACAAATGTAAATGTGCTGTATTTATATATCTTTTCTAATCTTAACGACTACTCAAAGCTCTTTTACATCATACAGGATACCATTCACCATTCACACACATTCATACACTGTGGCCGAGGCTGCCGTACAAGGTGCCATCTGCTCATCAGATACACACTCACACACATCTACACACCTGCTCATCAGATACACACTCACACACATCTACACATCTGCTCATCAGATACACACTCACACACATCTACACACCTGCTCATCAGATACACACTCACACACATCTACACACCTGCTCATCAGATACACACTCACACACATCTACACACCTGCTCATCAGATACACACTCACACACATCTACACACCTGCTCATCAGACACACACACACACATCTACACACCTGCTCATCAGACACACACTCACACACATCTACACACCTGCTCATCAGATACACACTCATACACATCTACACACCTGCTCATCAGACACACACTCACACACATCTACACACCTGCTCATCAGATAAACACTCACACACATCTACACACCTGCTCATCAGATACACACTCACACACATCTACACACCTGCTCATCAGATACACACTCACACACATCTACACACCTGCTCATCAGATACACACTCACACACATCTACACACCTGCTCATCAGATACACACTCACACACATCTACACACCTGCTCATCAGATACACACTCACACACATCTACACACCTGCTCATCAGACACACACTCACACACATCTACACACCTGCTCATCAGACACACACTCACACACATCTACACACCTGCTCATCAGATACACACTCACACACATCTACACACCTGCTCATCAGACACACACTCACACACATCTACACACCTGCTCATCAGACACACACTCACACACATTCACACTCCAATGACGCAGCATCGGGGGCAACTCGGGGTTCAGTGTCTTGCCCAAGGACACTTCAACATGGGACTGCAGGGCCAGGGATCGAACCACCAACCTTCCAATTGGCAGGCAACCGCTCTACCACTGAGCCACAGCCTAAAAACAAAGTCAAGTTTTTGTTTAAAGATTCTTTAAATTAAATCTGCTCCTTCTTCCTCGTTGGAGAAATCTGAATCTCTGAATATGTAATAATAATAATAATAATAATAATAATAATATATACTTTATTAATCCCACAAGGGGAAATTACAATTTACCCTCTGTTATAACACACATTACACACAGGCCTGAACTACACACACATGCACTAATGGAGAGATGTCAGAGTGGGGGGGCTGACCATGGAAAGGCGCCCCGAGCAGTTTGGAGTTTGGCGCCTTGCTCAAGAGCACCTTGGCAGTGCCTGTGTAAATGGGGGGCGGGGGGGGGTCTGGGAGCTGACTGACCGCCAGGGATTGCGGAGCTTTCCTCCTCCGAAGGCTTTTTTAATTCACCATCAATTTTCATTAAACTCTTCTATATCTACACAGTTGGTTTCTCGCCTTAAAACGTCTTAAAAATTAAATTATTGATTTAATAATAGACGTAAATTTTGAAAAACGTTCCACTTCTGTTGTATCTGTGTACCGGAAACTATCCGCGCTTTACACCCGAAATGAATGCTGGGATGCCGGCCCGGCCAAGTTCACACACGTTACCATCCGGTGTATCCTCGGTGAAACGGGTGTGTCGAGATCACATCCGGGGATTTAACTGTTCTTGGCCAAATGCTAACTTGTGTATTGGGTCAGTACTTTGGCCACCAAACATGACGTTTCACAAGAACACAAGAACACAAGAACACAAGTCCATAGAAGAACACAGATTGAGAAACGCCCTCTGTAAATGAAATGTTAATGCCCATAATGCAATGTTTATTACAGTAATGAACCAGAAAAGAACATTATGGTATTTTACTCTGCATTTTGTGGTAAAAATTACAGTAAAGTCTAAAAGTGTAGATTATTTAATTTAAAATGCAGGTTTTCATACCAACAGATCATATCTTGTGGGGTCTACAGTTTGCAACTTTAAGCTTTAATATAATTAAATGGGTGGATTATAAAAACATCCCCCCCCCATACAGTTATTAAGGGGGCGTTGCTATAGAGACCACGACTATAAATTATTTTACAGCCTTTCAGTATTTTACACTTTTTGCACTGCTAGTTTTTTATATTCCTATGTCTACATTATTCTCTTATTATGTCCATATTTAAGCTGCTCTCTACACTTTATTGGAATATACAGTATATATATATATATAATATATATATAGATATAAATAAATATACGTATATATATATATATATATATATATATATATGTATATATATATATATATATTGCAATATTGGATGTAGTTGACACACATTCTCATGTTACCATGCAGACTATAGCTCATCGGCCATGTCGACCAAAGTAGTAGCACTAACACTAAGAAGTACTATCATAACCACTAGAGCGCTCATGTTGACCGTTTAGATTCAACACTGTAATCTCGCATGCTAAATACCCAAATGAGAGAATATCTAGGATGATCAAAATGAGTCCAAGATGTAAAGTATAATTATGTATTCTTTAATATGGATACTATAGCATACAGCAAACACTGTAACAGTGTACATTCACACTAGTACTTTTCTGTAGGGTAATAACCATTGCATTTTTAGATTAACCTAGCAAAGAATATCAACATTTTCCATAATCTATAACAGAACTAATGCCCAGCCTTAGCGGCCCAGCCCAGTGGAGGCCGTGCAGTACAGACTGGAACATCCCTGAAATCATTTGGCACTTTTAAGACTGCAAATCAACACAAAAACAGCTAAAAATATTCAGTAAAATATCTTAAAACATAACTTTTTCCATCCTATTGAAGCATGTATCACCTAAGATACTGTAATAAATATTTCCATAGTACAGCATTATCTTCAGACTACAGGTAACAAAGTCTAGGAATACTAATCAATTGTTAAAGACAGTGGGTGTTTCCCAATGTCAAGGCAGGATCCTCCAAAGCCAAAATTTGGAGGATGCCACGTCATCAACGTCTGCCGAAGGACCGTTCCAATGTCGAGGATCCTCCAAATTCCTCCAAGGACTGAGTCCTTCATTCAAAAAAGATAGACAGAGAAGGATGTGTCGGTACACGATCCGTCCTGCCTGCACGATCCGTTCTGCGCATGTGCAAGATGTTAACGCACGCGCAGATGATAATCATGATGTACGAGGATTTACGGCACTGCACGATCTGTTCCACAGTAGCGGTCTGCTGTTAGCCTCCACCGGAAAGCTAACAACGTTAGTTTAGCTAACAGCTAATTCGGCTAACTGCTAGCTGACAGCTTGATTCAGCCTAAAATATCGTTACTCAAACTAAACAGTGGGGAAAGCAGCTACAGCTAAATTAAGACTTTACAGTAATAATAAAGACAAGTAGTGAGTGATTGTATTTTAAATGAGCACAAGTAAAGTAGAACTGAAGTAACAGCTGTTACATATTTAAACAGCTAATCCTCATTCATTCATTCATTTTACATGCTGTCTCAGCCATACACATATATATGTCTATAGACACACACATATATATATATATATATGTATATATATATATATATATATATTGTAATACTTAGATTACTGTGGTTTCAACTGTAATACTTAGACTACTGTGATTTCTACTGTAATACTTAGACTACTGTGATTTCTACTGTAATACTTAGACTACTGTGATTTCAACTGTAATACTTAGACTACTGTGATTTCTACTGTAATACTTAGACTACTGTGATTTCTACTGTAATACTTAGACTACTGTGATGTTGTCATGGTGACAAGGTTGTAATGTAACTTTACAGCATTCTACTGTAAAATCATATCCAGTAGTGTTACTGTGACATAAATTTACATATTTTAGTTACATATTTAAACAGCTAATCCTCATTCATTCATTCATTTTACATGCTGTCTCAGCCATACACATATATATGTCTATAGACACACACATATATATATATATATATATATATACATATATAAACGGGCAAATCCCAACAAAGCTAAAAGATGACGTCAGGATCTCAAAACCTGCAGCTTTGTCGCGCCCATGGATGTATTGGGAGAACGGTCACGCACCAACATTTACATACAGGCCACTGACCTGAGACCAGTTCCTAATGTAGCTAGCGTTAGGTAGTGGATGTCCGACTAAGAACGCTGCTCGTGTAGTTTGACGGTATTTACAAAGAAGAAAGTTTGGCATAGTTTCCAGGATATTGACAATGAACCAGGGTCGTAAATGCAGTGTTCCAGGCTGTACAAGGAATGGAGACACTTCTCATAGTCTTCCCAAGGAAGCAAACACTCAATGGGCATGGCTGATGTTTATAAGGAGTTTTCCTGTGAAGTTTGACACTCACTTATTAATTTGCTCGAACTATTTCACCAAAGACTGTTTTCAAAACTTTGGACAATTTAAAGCAGGATTTAAGTCCTTCTCAACTGGCCATGGTCAACTCTGTAAATATTCATTGCATTTTGCAAAGAATATATATTGAGGCACACTGGATGAAGGCCAGGATGGTGAGTCATACAGGTTATTTCCTCAGGAACCTGGGTCATTCTTTTCATGACCTGTAAAAACAAACAATGAGCTTGTTACTTCATAATGTTGAATGAGCAGAAAGCATAAAGTAGCTTGAATTAATGTCTCTAGTTTTAGTTACCTGAGGTATTTATTGGCAACATATATTTTCTCTCTCCTGGGGCATTTGTGCAGTTTCCACAAGTACACCTGCCAAGGTAAGTTGGATGCACCGTAGTTGTAATTTTACATATTACTACATGTTAAGAAGGTAATAATCTCAAAGTCAGATGATCTAATCAGCAGGATAGTAGTTCCAAGATAACATTTGACCTCCTGACACAGGCGAGAGAAGTAGTAATACTTTAGTACGTAGCATACAAACTGAACAGAAATAGTAGTCTCCTGTCCAGCTAAATGTAAGTCCTGTTGTAAGATAACATATTACTACTACGTGTTAAATAATGTACATAACTCATAATCACAATCAAAGAGACTTTAGTTGTGAGCAGTTCTATGAACTGGCCACTAACTTTTCAGCCAGCTGGACATCTTAACTGCGAGGGTACAAGTTGTAAAATATTTGTCCGTGTGCAAATTAACTTATGTTGCTTACAATACTAAAAACAAGCCTAATAGAAAGTTATTCTTAGGCTACAACACTGAAGTGTGAGTATTACACTAGTATAACAACGAACGGCTAATGTTGGGCTACGTGTTGAAAATGAAAGTAAATGCTTACTGACCAAACTTACCAGTCTGAAGGAGTCATTTCCAATCTACTGGCAGGTTGCTCCACTGTATCAGATCCTTCCTCTGACTCAGGCTCAGACAGCTAAAGTCTCCATGTTATCTCCACCTTGGATGTTGTTGGTCCTGGTGCTCTCTCAGCCGCAGCAAAGCTCGTTGCACACCAACCAATCAGCGCGCAGCTCATTTAAATATTCATGAGCAGACCATATAAAGCAGAACACCTCTCGTTTCAAGACAGGTAAATTTAACAGGGTGGCATGAGGGGCAAAAGAACAGCAAAGGCAACATTTTCAGCCCAACAAATGTTACATACCCTATCAGGAGACCTTAAGGAACAGCGTGAAACACTCTATTCAACCATTCTATCACTCCTTTAAGAATACAATTAAAGTCCATCATGAACTGACAACTCTTGACCATTTAACACACTAACACCTACCTTCACTGTGTTAGCGGGTGTTTATCAATGGTGTTATGACTTTTCATATGTTGTTTGATGCTTGTGTGTCTACAGTACTATTTAATCTTTCTTACTTGCAGTTTACGGTGGTAGCTCATTAGCTGGTAGCGTTTACCTTGTAGTTGCTGATCATATTTTGCATTTCTTGACCTGTAAAATAAGCTAATGTTACATGTATGCAGTAAACTACAAGCTAATTTTAACTGCAACTTTTAAAAAAAAAACATGTATACCTTACGAGTTATAAAACAGACAGCATCTGAATATAATTATTGTTTGAAGTTTCCTCTGTCCAGGTCACAATTTGATGGAAAAATAGACATTGGAAAACAGTTTATATTATATACACACGCCCAAGAACTTAATGACACGGACAAAGCAGTTTATTTAAAGCATTTATTGTTGGAATGCCAATCTTTAATATTGCAAATGTATTCAATATCTCTTGTTGGCCTCTGTCTCCCTGCTGGTCTCTGTCTCCCTGCTGGTCTCTGTCTCCGTGCTGGTCTCTGTCTCCCTGCTGGTCTCTGTCTCCCTGCTGGCCTCTGTCTCCCTGCTGGCCTCTGTCTCCCTGCTGGTCTTTGGCCTCTGTCTCCCTGCTGGCCTCTGTCTCCCTGCTGGTTTCTGTTTCCCTGCTGGCCTCTGTCTCCCTGCTGGTCTCTGTTTCCCTGCTGGCCTCTGTCTCCCTGCTGGTCTCTGTTTCCCTGCTGGTCTCTGTTTCCCTGCTGGCCTCTGTTTCCCTGCTGGTCTCTGTTTCCCTGCTGGCCTCTGTCTCCCTGCTGGTCTCTGTTTCCCTGCTGGTCTCTGTTTCCCTGCTGGGCTCTGTCTCCCTGCTGGTCTTTGGCCTCTGTGTCCGTGCTGGTCTCTGTCTCCCTGCTGGCCTCTGTCTAACTGCTGGTCTCTGTTTCCCTGCTGGCCTCTGTTTCCCTGCTGGCCTCTGTTTCCCTGCTGGCCTCTGTCTCCCTGCTGGTCTCTGTTTCCCTGCTGGCCTCTGTCTCCCTGCTGGTCTCTGTTTCCCTGCTGGCCTCTGTCTCTCTGCTGGTCTCTGTCTCCCTGCTGGTCTTTGGCCTCTGTCTCTGTGCTGGTCTCTGTCGGTGACCGCCTCCGTTAGTCCTGTTAAAAGACAGTTAACACAACTAAAAGATGTTTACGTTATGAATGCTATAACACAACGTTATTACATGGGAAACTACTCATACATGTCAGCCTTCGTTGAACGTTGCCAGTGAAGTTAACACGGTGCAGTGTTACCTCCCGTCTACAGATACAACCAGTGATAAACACACCAACTTTCTAAATCTCTGCTAACGTTACGTATATACGGTAACGGCATTTTAAAAGAGATGAACATGCCACCGTACATTAAACTTTACAAAGACAGCAACCTAGCTAGCTAACAGCTTATGTTAAATTACAGGTTCAGTTAGCTAACGTTAGCTCGGGGTGTATCTACCTAATTATTATAGCAATTTGTATAATCTTTAAAGCGTTAAGCTTTACATTGATGTAAAACATTAACGGTGATAACAAATGTATGGTACACAGTAAAGATACTTACATTTAAATTATTTCACCGTCAGCGATGCCGCTGGAACTCATTCATATGCACAACATTGTTCAGGTAAAATTAATGATTACTTTCATTGATTTTTTTGGGTGTTTTATTTTACCTTATAGCATTTGAATTATTTTTTTTATGGTTTCAAAAGAGTATCCGGACTAAACTTTTGACATCTACCCATCTGTGATCCACTCAACATCCTCTGATCTTAACTATTAGTCAAAGTAATTCATAATTTCTGCTCCTTTTAACTAAAAATAAAAATTTATTTAATATAAATGAGGTTTGTTGACCATGAATTCCAAGAATAAGTGTAAAATCTATTATTAAACCAGCTCAGTTTTTTTTAAAAAAAGACAGAAAAAGAAGAAATAAATCCGAAAAATGACAAAAACATTGGAAAAGCACAAAAAAATATTTATTTTCAATTTTGACCTGGAAGGACAAGTTCATAGTTAACGGGAAGACAACACGAGGGTTAAATGAGCACAAGTAAAGTAGAACTTACGTAACAGCTGTATATATATATATATATATATATATATATATATATATATATATATATATATTATATATATATATATATATATATATATATTAACGGTTATTCTCAGTTTTGGGGGTCTTTAACATGCTGTCTCAGCTAGTGGTTTGCCAAATTAGCTGTTAGCTAAACTAACGTTAGCTTTCCAGTTGAGGCTAACAGCAGACCGCTACTGTGGGACAGATGGTGCAGGGTCGTAAATCCGTGCTCATCATGATATCATCTGCATTTTGCACATGTGCAGAACGGATCGTGTACCGACAGGGGGGACGGGGACAAAAAGCTGCGGTAAAGTCGGACAGTCTCCAGCCGATTCCAGCCGCCTTCAGGCTGGACAGGAAGTGATAAAGACACTGTGGTGCGATTCCGATTTAATAAAATATAATCAGACCCACATATCAGCTTGTACACAGTCTCCAGTTGTTTTAATTATGACAGAGTAGCTCTCAGAATGTTCTACATGAGATCTGTTGCTGATTTTAATTAACAACAGACTGGAGATGATCTGATGGAGATGATCTGATGTTAATTACAACAGACTGGAGAGGATCTGATGTTAATTACCAACAGACTGCAGGTAGAACCCTTCTGGGGCAAACTCCGCAACGCAAGGTGTTATAGGGATAGCCCCGGGATTGTCTCGTAGTGCTCAGTCAGACGATCACATCGGGCCATGCGGGTCTCTCAAAGTCAAAGGGTTAAAAAATAATGGGGGCCTAAAGTCATTTCTTTTTGGAATGGGTTAGGTTAGGGTAGAACGCAGTGCGAGGGGCACGGGCGCAAGGGGACCACCGGTGTGAATAAAACACTTAAAACCTCCTTTAAAAAACCCGGTTCGGGTCTAAAAAGTTGTTTAAAAGAAGGCCTAAGGACCACAGGACAGGACAGACAGCGGGGACATAAAACTTTAAATAAAAGGTCTCCTCCACTCCTGCTCGGCTCCTCTCCCCGAGACACTAACACATGATTATAATAAATAAAATTACAATAATTAATATATATATATATACTGTACATAGAGAAAAGAGAAAGGGGGGGAAGTTATTAAGATAAATAAAATAATTAAATAAATAAAATATATAGAAAGAGAGTAGAGTTGTGTTGATAAATAAAATGCCCGGTGTCCAGTCTAAAAGACATTCTGTTAAAATATATTAAAATTATTTTTCCAACATAACTTCCTTTGGAAACCACATTTAAAAAGTACTAAAATACTGTTTGAATTACTTGCCCCTAGGGATAAAAAATACACATACCATTAAAATTAGTAAATAAGTGCTTTTGTAAAAAAGTGCTATAAAGATAAAAAGTGCCATGCGATAATAAATAAATAAATACATAATAATAAAACATTTAAAATACATCATAGGATAAAACCACACTGTTAGTAGCATGCATAAAACCGATGGCATGTGTATCATCATGTTAAAATCCAGAGGCAAGCAATTCATGGTGTAAAACAAGATAATAAATATTACTAATACCATTAAAATAACATATAAACACCCGAGAATAAAAATCCTAAAGGACCACCAAGGCATCTTTAAATAACTTTATTTAAAAGAGTAAACACGTAAAATTCTGTCTATATAAAATCAAGTGATTAAAACATAATTGTGCCCTCAAGCCAGCCCTTTAAGTGCATTTAACCTAAAATACAGTGTCTTCAAAACAAAATATGTGTAACTTATGTAACTTACTATCCGGTGCTGCCGAGTACCAGAACTGAGTATCTGGCGGTAAAGGAAAAAGTAACATGCTCTCAAATGAGCAAAAGTGAAAGGTTCTCTCAATCCTGAGACACTTAAAGTTCCTGATTCCAGAAGTGAGTGCCTGGCATGTCTTCTGAAGAGGTCTCATACAGCTGCCCTGCTGCTTCTTCCATTGAGCCAGCCGTCTCCTCGTTGAGGATGAGGGGCGCTGGCAAACCCATTGGACCCCACTCAATAGGGAACTCCTCCAGCGGCCCTACTGGGGTTTCGGCAGTAAGGAAGAGGGGTGCTAGCACACCCCTGGGAGCATGCTCAACATGGGGTGCCTGCTCACCTTTCCTGAGCATTGGGTGTGTGGTCGTCATTTTCCCAAAGAAATAATTGGCAATTGGTTCGCCTAATTTGCTTACATTTACAGTGCACTTTGACGGTGTCATAATTTCCATATCCAAACCTGTTGTTTGACTTTTGAAGTATAACTTTTCTTTTTAAGGGACGAGGAGCGACAGCCACTGCAGTAGTTTTTTCTGAATCAGAGGATGAGCTCACATCACATGCAGAGCTCTTTTTTGATTTCCATCTTCTCAACTCCTCCTCGGACAATGAAGAGTCAGAATCTGTGTTGTCATCATGTTGGGGTTCTTCACCACTTGAACTTGTCTCAAGATCATCGTCAACTTCCAGAGCATTTTGCAGGGCTTTTAACCTTAACCTTCTAGTTGTGTAGCTTGTAACCTTGTCCGGCAGAGCAACGTAAAATCTGTCTGCGGTGCTGGGGTCATGGCACATTTCTTTTGCCACCTGCTTTCTCTCCGTTTCGGAGAGCTGTTTGCTGGCCTGAAACCCCAAACAAAGTGTTGTTTAACAATCTTAAACAACACTCCCAATAAATCTGAAACATCCCGTCACTGTGTTTACGTCAAATTTAATTCAATTTAAATGCAAACATCAACATCATGTCAATTCTAATTTTAGCCCCCAAATCAAGGACTCCTACTTCCAAATCCTGATCAATGGCCAGAATCAAACTTATATTAAGTTCTTGCTTGAGTGGAGACGCTGCTCCGGATCTGGGTGAAAGACACATTCCCCTTCATACCGGCATCCACCCAAGCTAGATGGAGGAAGCTTAATGGCTTTTGAATGAAAAAGCAGCTTGACCGAATGACCTTACTGTTTTGTGGTCATCCACCTTAGGATAAAAAAATGCAGAAAATTAGTTTATTTCTGTGGAGAAGTGGACTTTAAAAGAGCAGAACCATTCACTGGTGACTTATGTGTGGCTTATGGGACTGTGGTATGCTGACTTTAACAAAGACACTCATTTTAATTTTACCAATGTCATGTTAATAGCTGGGATCTACCAACCTAAATAAATACTAACCAGAACTTGGAACCTTCTGCCATGAATCCACGTCCCAGAGTTAATGACGTGTTCCTTGGTCATGTTTGTTAATCCGACGGATCTTTGTCCGGTCAGCATTGACAGGTAACCCATTATGTATCCGACAAGCTTGGCATGTTCTTCTTCCTCTCCCCCATTGCAGGATACCCTTTCTACAAAACATAGCAAGATACAGTATATACAGTTAAGAATGTCTTAAAATCTACCAAAGAAGAAAAAATATAATGTAATTTACAAAGTCTACTTACTTATCAGTTCAGGAATTCTTCTCCTGGCAATGACCATGAAATCCTTTTCTTCTACGGCAGTAAGCTGATTGTCTGTGAAAACACATTGACATGCATGCATTTAGATGACAAAATATATATAGGACATAGAGTTTGATTTTCAGAAAGTAAACAATACCAGAATGAAAGAAATTGAAAACATTTACCTGTCTTATGGCGTAAGACCTTCTGCTGGTGGACCACAAGTTTTTTATGGACATCAGCCACGATTCTTTTGAGTTCATATTGAAGTGTGAGAAAGTCTTTTTTTTCTTGAGCTTACTCTCCTTCACAAACGAGATCTCAACATGTTTAAAGAACAGGATGACGTTGTTCAACAGGTTTTTGATGGTGGTGTGTGCGTAGCCTTTATTATAAAGGTACACTGACCAACCGTGGGAAAAGGTAATGAGTTACAAGTCACTAAATCCACCACAGTCCATGTTCCAACTTCTCAATTCTCATTATAAAACACCATAGATTAAAATTTTGAATCAAAAGATAACAGAATAATTTCCATTTGTATTGTAGTTGTAAGTATTTTGTGCATGGTTAACTCTGAAAATTTTCTTTTTTAGCTCTAGAAAAATATGAGATGAAAAATACTTACGCCCGTAACTTGTCAGTTTGTGTTAGGAACCTCAGGCCTCGGGTGATGGCATTGGTGGGCATGCCAGCAGCCATGTAGAGACAAAATCGAAGACAGTGGCTGGATGACTGCTGCGCATTCTCTGCATCCTTTTTACCTGTCCGTGAGCCAAGGCGAAACTTCTGAAAGTCTTTAAGAATCTTTTCTGCAGTTAAAAAACAATATTAGTTGGACAACCCCGAGAAACTAAGGTGAAAAAGGAAAGATTTAGCAAACTGTATTTGTGCCCTCTCTCACCAAAATTGTAACTGGAAAGCAAAGAAAAACGTACCAAATAAAGTTACACCAGTTGTCGCCTTGTTGACATGCTCTCCTTTTTGAGCTGATAGAGGTGGTTTTGAGGGTATGCTGTTTGGTGTCCGTGCTGCCATCAAATAATCCCCTGTTTGTTCCAACTGCAGCAACCTGGAAGAGAACAGCTTGCAGTGGTCGCAATTTGACATTGGTTGACAGGCAGTAACCATACTGCCGGTCAGTTCAGTGGAAGAGGCCTCGTTGTGGGGCCCAGGCACAGGGTCCAAAAGAAGTATGTTTTGCTCCTCAAAATCTGAATTTTCTTCCAGTTCCAAGTCCAAGTCAGGACACTCATCCTTTGTAATGAAATTTAACTGATTTAAAATGGAAATTAAAACTCTGCACTTCCAAATTTCTGTATATGTCACAAGATTTTGGTTGGTACAGAAAAGCCATAGAAAACTACACAATAGAAAGCTAAAGTTTAATTTGTGCAAAATAAATATTAACACAATAAAAGTACCATCTTGACGGGTAATTCCCATGTCCAACGCCGACACCATGGGCTTATCAGGCTCGGACCTCCGCAGTTCAGCAAGCTCATCTACGATGGCTGCTCTCTTGGCCTGCTTCACAACAGGTTCTCGTTCCTATTAAAAAACTAATTATATTAAAGCTGCAAGCATCGGTGGGGTTACTAGCGGACGCTGTTCCTTGCGACCGTGCATTTGCACTCGGACACTGCAAATTGTCACCAATGAAGATGGACCTCCCCGCTGAGTTCAATGACACCTCATATAAGACTCTACCTTAAACAGTTCAAATAGTATTGAAGGGGCGTGGCTTGTGCGAGTGGGTGTGGTTAATGTATAGGGGCCATCTCAGTATAAAACATAAGATTTTGCAGGTGTGTTTTTTAGCAAATTAAAACCAATTAAATACACTTACTGTATTTAAAATAATGTGACGTGAGTCTTGTAGGTGATTGTCAAGGCGCACTAGCTGTTTCCTTCCACAAAGGCTGCAGTCCGAGCTGTCTGTAGTTCTGCGATTGAAAATGAAAAATAAGTCAGTTTAGAAAATCAAGCCGATAACATATAATCAAATAGTTTTCTAAATATGAGAAAACTATTTGATTTAATCATACCGTGCATTCCCATATTTCATCAGAAGCTGGAACTCTTTTTCATTTGGAATCTTGTGAGACACTTTCAGGTGTTGCTTCAAGTTACTGAAGCTGGCATGACACACCACATACTTTGGTGCTCTGCAGATAAAACACCAAATTAAGACTCTGCCTCCTCAGCAAAGTATCACAAAGTAAACTCCCAATTCATTTTTACTTACCATCTTGCCTAAAAGGTCATTCCCAATACTGCAACCTGTGAGTAGAGGAGTTTAAGAAGGACAAGTGTTCACAATGTTAATGACAAAAATTGGAAAAACAATTCAAACAATTAAACATGCCCGTCTTTATGACATCGTGAGGACCACGGACAGGCAGCAGCCTGATGGGATCCACCCTTTCTAAAGGGTCTACAGACTTGATTTTAACTGCTAAAATTATTAGAATGCTATGTTATTACATTAATGTATGAATTAATAATTTAAACATCAAAAACTCTCTCAAATAGTGTTACTGGGTGTGTCTGTGTGTTAACACTTTTTTTTGTTGTTTGCAGTTTGTCGCAGGAAGAAAATGAGGAACTGAGATTATAACCATAAAGACTTTAACGCTCCGTCTGCGTTCTCCAGTCAGTCGTTATCTCTCTCATCGCTGCTGCAGGTTCAACATTCATACAAATACAAAATATACTAAAACATGGCACCAATGCGTTAAAAAAGAAAGGATGGCAGTTTGGGACAGAAAGATTTCCTGTTGCTTCATGCTGCTGCTCGCTGGTAAGACGTGGTCTTTATCTACGTTATGTTAATATCTATAATGATGATTTATGCTTCTGAAGTTGCAGCTCTCAATCTGTTTTATTATGTTCTCCTTTCTGTTTTTGTAGCTGAGGCCCATTTTATTTAATACGGCTGGGTTATAATATTCAATCTCTCATTAAAGTTCTGTTATTGATGAATGAAATCCTGAAATCTATCTTTGAATATCTGCATTTTCACCACGAATGTCGCCCATCGCTCTGATTTTATACTCATTACTCATTACTTCTGATCAAGTTCAGGATCCAGTTTAAAGTTTGTGTTCTGGGTTATAAATCTTAGCGTGGTCCGGCAAAAATTAATATCATTATTAATATTTGTATTTTTTAATATTATTATATTTCATTATTAATAGTGTAACTAGTTCTTTTAGTGTCTGAACTTAACTGCCATTCACTTTTTGTCGGCTAAATTAAAATATTAATTTGTCAGAAGGATGTTTTCATAGTTTACAACGGTGTGGTTATAGTATAGTATATATGTATGTATATATACATATATCTTTCAGGATATTAAAACCTGGATGACCTGTAATTTTCTAATGTTAAACTCAGATAAAACTAAAGTTATTGCTCTGGGACCAAGGCACCTCCGTGACATAATCCAAAGAGATAGTTACTCTGGATGGCATCACCCTGGCCTCCAGCATCACCCTGGCCTCCAGCATCACCCTGGCCTCCAGCATCACCCTGGCCTCCAGCATCACCCTGGCCTCCAGCATCACCCTGGCCTCCAGCATCACCCTGGCCGCCAGCATCACCCTGGCCTTTTATTAGGACATGTCCTTTAATTCTCAAATTTCAAGGATCGTCTTTTTTCACCTACGTAATATTGCAAAAATAAGGAATATCCTGTCTAAAAATGATGCTGAAAAATTAGTCATTATATATATATATATATATAGTACCCTCAGATACATTGGGGTGGAGTGGGTCAATAAACCACAGATATACTGTGTATATACCTATATATATATATATATATATATATATATATATATATATATATATATATATATATACATACACAATTATCTGACCCACCATTAGTTGGATTTGGTCTAGAAAGCCTTATAGCCCCACTCATGACTCAATTAAAAGAACACTTTCATACAGGTTTGATTTATACACCTCAAAATTCTAAATCCCCAGAGTACAGTTTTCACATCAAAGCATTCGCTCTAATAAAGTTCCTTTATTCTGCTCTCCCTGTGTTGTTGTTCCAGCTGCTCTGGGTCAAAGAGTGAACTATCCAGATCGTGTCTGTGGTGTGAGAGGATCGACCATCACCCTCCCCTGCTCCTTCACACCGCTGACGTCTGTCAATGCCAATGGAAGAGAAGTCTTGATCGAGGTCGTCAGAGTCCTTTGGTGCAACAACCATGAAAAGTGTCACGGAACAACATTTCTGTACGACAGCCAATCACAGACCAACGACCCTCGTTACAGATACCTGGGAGACCAGAAGGGAGACTGCACTTTACAGATCTCAGATTTACAGAATGAAGACGACAAAATTTATCGCTTCAGAGTGGAAATGAGTGATCCCAAAGCATCTTTCACTGCCCCAACAGGATTGAAACTCACAGTCGCTGGTAAGAGCATCTTGTGGTAATGCTATCAAAAACAAAAATGGCAATAATATCAATAACTTAACCCTGTTAATTCTATAGTTCTGATTGATAGAGAATTAAAACTGTTATCAAGTTGGGGCCTTATGAATTCTGAAATGAATTTGGTAAAACCTTTGACGATACCCAGCCCTATAATAAATAGTTTTCACATCAACGCATTCGCTCTAATCTAGTTCCTTTATTCCTAATCTCCCTGTCTTGTTGTTCCAGCTGCTCTGGGTCAATGTGTGAACTATCCGGATGAAGTTTGGGCTGTGAAAGGATCGACTGTCACCCTCCCCTGCTCCTTCACACCGCTGAAGTCTGTCAACACTGGAACAGAAGTCTTGATCGAGGTCGTCAGAGTCGCCTGGTGCCAGAGTCCTCACATGTGTCGGACAGGCGATCCGTTAGTGTACGACAGCGAATCAAACGACAACGACCCTCGTTACAGATACCTGGGAGACAAGAAGGGAGACTGCACTTTACAGATCTCAGATTTACAGCAGAAAGACGACGCAATTTATCGCTTCAGAGTGGAAGCTAATGATGTCAGAACATCTTTCACTGACATATCAGGAGTGAGAGTCAGAGTCTTGGGTAAGAGCATCCTATCATAATGCTTTCAAAAACAAAAATGGAAACTCAATAATTGCCCCATGTAGCAGAAAACCAGTAGAATTTGTTTCAAGAAGGACTTGACTGGGTAGTAGTCCTTACCTAGGTACTGTCAGGGCCCTCATACTCTGCTCCTGACTGGCTAGTAGTCCTTACCTAGGTACTGTCAGGGCCCTCATACTCTGCTCCTGACTGGCTAGTAGTCCTTACCTAGGTACTCTCAGGACCCTCATACTCTGCTCCTGACTGGCTAGTAGTCCTTACCTAGGTACTGTCAGGGCCCTCATACTCTGCTTCTGACTGGCTAGTAGTCCTTACCTAGGTACTCTCAGGACCCTCATACTCTGCTTCTGGCTGGCTAGCAGTCCTTACCTAGGTACTGTCAGGGCCCTCATACTCTGCTCCTGACTGGCTAGTAGTCCTTACCTAGGTACTGTCAGGGCCCTCATACTCTGCTTCTGACTGGCTAGTAGTCCTTACCTAGGTACTGTCAGGGCCCTCATACTCTGCTTCTGACTGGCTAGTAGTCCTTACCTAGGTACTGTCAGGGCCCTCATACTCTGCTTCTGACTGGCTAGTAGTCCTTACCTAGGTACTGTCAGGGCCCTCATACTCTGCTTCTGACTGGCTAGTAGTCCTTACCTAGGTACTGTACTTGTGCGACTCCCGACAAAGATGGAACAGAGACCTAAACACACAGGGTGAAAACAGGATCTGCAGCAATGTTCAGTACAACCATTTTTTGAATGTTAAACCATGTTAACCTATTCTGATATAACTTCTAAATACCATTATGAACTTGGAAATGAGCATAATGAGTACTTTAATGTCAACTTTGACTTGGTAAATACATTCTCTGAGAATCTCTTTAACGTCAAAATTTTCCTAACTTTATTGATATTGACTTGAACATGTTATCAAATCAGGAATCATCCGCGATGCCAAGCCCAATTCCTCAGTTTTCACATCAAATCCCTGTGTTGTTGTTCCAGGTGCTCTGGGTCGAAGTGTGAACTATCCAGATCCTGTTTGTGGTGTGAAAGGATCGACCATCACCCTCCCCTGCTCCTTCAACAAACTGAAGTCTGTCAATGCCAAAGGAAGAGAAGTCTTGATCGAGGTCGTCAGAGTCGCTCTGGTGCAACAACCATGAATTCTGTCAGTTTAGCGCTGTGTACGACAGCAAATCACAGACCAACGACCCTCGTTACAGATACCTGGGAGACCAGAAGGGAGACTGCACTTTACAGATTTCAGATTTACAGAAGGAAGACGCCGCAACGTATCGCTTCAGAGTGGAAGCTAATGATCCCGGAGGAACATTTACTGATCCAAGAGGAGTGAAAGTCACAGTCAAAGGTAAAAGCTTTTAAAATGACATTTTTAAAGATTATATTGAGTGAGAATTATTGTAAATAGTAAAACAGTTTTGGTCAAATCTGTGTACTGAATGTAATAAAGGACGTTTATAATGCACATTTCTATTATTTTTCATATTGACTTTAGATGATGCTCAGATGGAGATAAGGAGCTCCAGAGATGACGGAGAGTTTGAAAGAGGAGAAGCAGTCACACTGAAGTGTTCTGCTGGAATCTGCACTATCCACCAACTGGAGGTCACCTGGTTCAGAGATGGCTCCGCCCTCTCCAAGTCTGACCCCACCCTCTATCTCGGTTATCTGACTGTAAAGGATTCTGGGAACTACACCTGTGGTTTGAAGAGGAACAACGGCACCCTCTCTGCGCCGTACAGCCTGCACGTGGGAGCAGGAGAAGGTTTGTGAAGTAGAAGAAATCTATTACTGAGGATGTCAATGATTAACCGTGTCCTTGATAGCCTGGTAAAGAAAGTCAAGTTCTTTTATTCTAATCTCCCTGTGATATTGTTCTAGGTGCTCTGGGTCGAATTGTCAACTATCCAGATCCTGTTTGTGGTGTGAAAGGATCGACCATCACCCTCCCCTGCTCCTTCATACCGCTGAAGTCTGTCAATGCCAAAGGAAGAAAAGTCTTGATCGAGGTCGTCAGAGTCCTTTGGTGCAACAACCATGAATTCTGTCTGCTTACCACTCCGTCTGTGTACGACAGCCAATCACAGACCAACGACCCTCGTTACAGATACCTGGGAGACCAGAAGGGAGACTGCACTTTACAGATCTCAGATTTACAGAAGGAAGACGGCGCAACGTATCGCTTCAGAGTGGAAGCTAATGATCCCGGAGGAACATTTACTGATCCAAGAGGAGTGAAAGTCACAGTCAAAGGTAAAAGCTTTTAAAATTAAATTTTTTAAGATTATACTGAGTGAGAATTATTGTAAATAGTAAAACAGTTTTGGTCAAATCTATGTACTGAATCTAGTAAAGGACGTTTATAATGCACATTTCTATTATTTTTCATATTGACTTTAGATGATGCTCAGATGGAGATAAGGAGTTCCAGAGATGACGGAGAGTTTGAAAGAGGAGAAGCAGTCACACTGAACTGTTCTGCTGTAATCTGCACTATCCACCAACTGGAGGTCACCTGGTTCAGAGATGGCTCGGCCCTCCCTGAGTCAGGCCCCGCCCTCTATCTGGGTTTTCTGACTGCAAAGGATTCTGGGAACTACACCTGTGGTTTGAAGAGGAACAACGGCACCCTCTCCGCGCCGTACAGCCTGCGCGTGGGAGCAGAAGAAGAAGGTTTGTGAAGTAGGAGAAATCTATTACTGAGGATGTCAATGATTAACCGTGTCCTTGATAGCCTGGTCCCACCAGACTCTGGTCCATTAGCCCAGTCCTACCAGATTCTGGTCCATTAGCCTGGTCCTACCAGACTTTGGTCCATTAGCCCGGTCCTAACAGACTCTGGTCCATTAGCCCGGTCCTAACAGACTCTGGTCCATTAGCCGGGTCTTACCAGATTCTGGTCCTACCAGACTCTTGTCCATTAGCCTGGATCTACCAGACTCTGGTCCATTAGCCTGGTCCTACCAGACTCTGGTTCATTAGCCTGGTTCTACCAGACTCTGGTGCATTTCATTGGTCCAGAAACTAATGTTAATTAATAACTAATGTTTTGGTCGGCTTGCATTGCTAACGCAGCATTTCATTGTTATTTTAACACACACTATGCTTGTTACACACACAGGTACGCACACTATGCTTGTTACACACACAGGGACACACACTATGCTTGTTACACACATGCAGAAGATTCCATTTAAAATATGAGGGGGTAATTCCTAAAATCATAACATGCCTCGCTGTTAAAGGGAATGGGAGAGGACCTCTGATTGGCTGTTAAAGGGAAATAGGAGAGGACCTCTGATTGGCTGTTAAAGGGAATGGGAGAGGACCTCTGATTGGTTGATTGCAGACCCAGATTGATACCCAGAACACATCTGTGATTAATGAAGACACTATAAGTCCAACCCTAAGTACCATAGGAACATTTACTGCCCCAGCAAGAGTGAAAGTCAGAGTTGAAGGTAAAAGCATTAAAAATTCTATATTTTAAGATTATATTAAGTGCATTGACCCTTATTACCACCGTCAACCTAGCATAAGTGGATTCGTCCTGAACGCACCTGCACCGGGTGCTCCACGCCGTCCAGATCGTTAAAATAGGACCTAAAGAGTTTGTTGCTATTCTGGCCAAAGATTTCAGTTGCTGAACATTTGGTGCATTACTAGTCAACAGTAGAGCTTAGATTCTTCTGTGTGTGTGTGTGTGTGTGTGTGTGTGTGTGTGTGTGTGTGTGTGTGTGTGTGTGTGTGTGTCACAGGAACAAAAGCCTTCAACACGCACCTGGCTGTCCGTCTGCTTATCTTCACTCTGCAGACTGTTCTCTTCGTCATAGTAACGTCCATCGTCATCAAAAGGTAACCTTCAAATCTGCTGAGTAATGGTCCTGTATTTAGTCTGCTGAGTCACGGTCCCGTATTTAGTCTGCTGAGTCATGGTCCCGTATTTAGTCTGCTGAGTCATGGTCCCGTATTTAGTCTGCTGAGTCACGGTCCCGTATTTAGTCTGCTGAGTCATGGTCCCGTATTTAGTCTGCTGAGTCATGGTCCCGTATTTAGTCTGCTGAGTCATGTTCCCATATTTAGTCTGCCGAGTCACGGTCCTGTATTTAGTCTGCTGAGTCATGGTGGTCCTGTATTTAGTCTGCTGAGTCATGGTGGTCCTGTATTTAGTCTGCTGAGTCATGGTCCCGTATTTAGTCTGCTGAGTAACGGTCCTGTATTTAGTCTGCTGAGTCATGGTCCCATGTTTAATCTGCTGAGTCTTGGTCCAGTATTTAGTCTGCTGAGTCATGGTCCTGTATTAATTCCTCAGAATGAGAACATTTCTACATTAATCTGAAACATGAGAGTTCGTAGAGTCGTTCATGTTTCATTTTCTTAAACTGATCTATTATGCGTCTCTACTGCGTTGGATTTGCTATCTTACAATTGTATTTCATTTAATCTGAAGTCAGTTTGTAACTTGAGTTTGTGTCATTGACGTTTTTTAAAACAGTGATATGTAGATTCTACTCTAACTATTTCTACATCCTTCTTCACAGGACGTGCATTTGCAAGAAAAAGTTGACGGTGTAGGTGAGTCACTAAACATCCTTTACTAGTGTTTTTATTATGTATGTATGTAGTATATACAGTATATATATATATATATATATATATATATATATATATATATATATATATATATATATATATATATAATTTCAGATCTCAGGTCTCAGATTTTCCAATGTGTGTGTATGTGGCGGAATGTTGAGAACTAGAGTGGAGGACAGAGTGGGGAGATTCAAAAAAATCATCTTGGTTCTCTCTATATAACTTGCTCCCACGCCAACAATTATAACTTGTCATGGATAATTTATACATCAAAACGTAGGTATTCTTGTATAGTTTAAGCCGATATGCTCATTTATGCGATATGAATTATATTCTTTGCTCAACAACCTTTCAAATGACAAGAGTTCCCAATCTTCCTCCATTCACCGCCATGTTAAACATCGTCCACATTTCTGAGCAGAATGCAGAGCGAAGCCTTTTTTACATCGCTGATACGCCCGCATCTTTAAGTTTATCCACATGAATGTCAAAATGAATCATGTTATTCCCCAAAATAACATGATTGATTCCTCACAACGCTCTTTGCCAAGTACAAATCTCTACTTTCATTCATTTTGGGGCGTCTTATTCAATTTTATAGCATTGTAAAACAAATGGAAGTGTTTTTGAAATAGTATTGAGTAAAAGTTGACATATTCCAGTCTGTGATTATCATCAACATCCATTCCTTTAATTTTAGTCTCAATAATTCCTAATTTCTGCTTTTCTAACTCAAACATTAGGTATAATTTCCTATAAATGAGCTTTATTGACCATAAATTCCCAAAAAACTGTAAAAGTTAAGTTAATAAGTTAGTGTTGAAAACGTCAAAAAAAGTGACAAACTGAAAAAAGCGTCAAAAGTGTTGAAAAAAAGGACAAAAACGTGAGAAAAAGTTAAAAACATCAATAAAAAGCGTCAATAAAAGTGTTGATTTTCCATTTTGAGGGGAAGATAACATCGTGTCTGTGTGTTTATTAATTTAATATTTAAGCTTTTGACACATCTTTACAGTATTGGTTTGACAAACTGACCTGACCCCCCCCCCCCATCACACCAATTCCCCCAAATGAACGTGTGAAAGCGCCGTTAGAGCTGAGCGCCGCCTTCATGACTTCCTGTTAACAACATGCAGCTGTTATGAATAAATTAATTATCTCAGAAACAGGAAGTTGGTCTTAATGACCAGAAATCATTTTAGAGTTAATCTTTAATTCTTAAAATAACAAGACAGCACTTTACTCAAGTTACTGTGTGTGTGTTATTGCATGTGTGTGTGTGTTACTGTGTGTGTCTGTGTTACTGCATGTGTGTGTGTGTGTGTGTTACTGCGTGCGTGTGTTACTGTGTGTGTGTGTGTGTGTGTGTGTTCCTGCACATGTGTATGTGTGTGTGTTACTGCGTGTGTGTTGTTATGGACGTTTCTGTACAGCGAGGGAGGAATTTGAGTGGCAGAAGAGACCTTGTTGTGTTACTGTGTGTGTCTGTGTTATTGCATGTGTATGTGTGTGTTACTGCATGTGTGTGTGTGTTACTGTGTGTGTGTTACTGCATGCGTGTGTGTTGTATGGAAGTGTTACTGTACATGCATGTGAGGTACTGTGAGTGTGCTATTGCATGCGTGTGCCTATGTGTGTGTTACTGCATGTGTGTGTGTGCGTGTGTTACTACGTGCATGTGTTACTGTGTGTGTGTGTACGTGTGCTGTGTGTGTTCCTGCACATGTGTGTGTGTGTATGTGCCTGCATGTGTGTATGTGTGTGTGTTACTGCGTGTGTGTGTGTTGTTGTGGAAGTTTCTGTACAGCGAGGGAGGAATTTGAGTGGCAGAAGAGACCTTGTTGTGTTACTGTGTGTGTCTGTGTTATTGCATGTGTATGTGTGTGTTACTGCGTGTGTGTGTGTGTTACTGTGTGTGTGTTATTGCATGCGTGTGTGTATATGTATGTGTTACTGCATGTGTGTGTGTTACTGTGTGTGTGTTATAGCATGCGTGTGTGTATGTGTGTGTTACTGCATGTGTGTGTGTGTGTGTGTTACTGCGTGCGTGTGTTACTGTGTGTGTGTGTGCGTGTGTGTGTGTGTTCCTGCACATGTGTGTGTGTGTGTGTCCTGCACATGTGTATGTGTGTGTGTTACTGCGTGTGTGTTGTTATGGAAGTTTCTGTACAGCGAGGGAGGAATTTGAGTGGCAGAAGAGACCTTGTTGTGTTACTGTGTGTGTCTGTGTTATTGCATGTGTATGTGTGTGTTAATGCATGTGTGTGTGTGTTACTGTGTGTGTGTTATTGCATGCATGTGTGTATGTGTGTGTGTTACTGCCTGTGTGTGTGTGTTGTTGTGGAAGTTTCTGTACAGCGAGGGAGGAATTTGAGTGGCAGAAGAGACCTTGTTGTGTTACTGTGTGTGTCTGTGTTATTGCATGTGTATGTGTGTGTGTTACTGTGTGTGCATTATTGCATGTGTGTGTGTGTATGTGTGTGTGTTACTGCGTGTGTGTGTGTGTGTGTGTTGTTGTGGAAGTTTCTGTACAGCGAGGGAGGAATTTGAGCGGCAGAAGTGACCTTGTTGAAACAAAATAAAGACAGGCTGCAAACTGGATTAAAGGTCTCGGTATTCGGTGTTTTCTGCAGAGAACAATCAGATGACGAGAACAGCTTTCACCATGAACAGAGTTACAGAGTGACAACAGTTCTCTGTGAATACAATCAGTAAGACACTTCCTTATATCCAGTGTCCCCCCAGAGGAAAACCAACCCTTGTTAGGAAACCAGTTTAATCTCAAACATAACAATCAGTGGACCTCAGGCAGACAGTTTGTTCTATTACGTATTTCTGAATCTGCTCCTCGTGTGTCCAAGTTTCTTGACCGGTCATTCTATCTTAGCTGAAAAAGGACATCTTGTCTCTTGGATAGGCTCTGGTCTCGACCTGGGACCTGCTATGGTCTCGACCTGGGACCTGCTATGGTCTCGACCTGGGACCTGCTATGGTCTCGACCTGGGACCTGGTCTGGTCTCGACCTGGGACCTGCTATGGTCTCGACTTGGGACCTGCTCTGGTCTCGACCTGGGACCTGCTCTGGTCTCGACCTGGTACCTGCTCTGGTCTCGACCTGGGTCCTGCTCTGGTCTCGACCTGGGACCTGGGTCCTGCTCTGGTCTCGACCTGGGTCCTGCTCTGGTCTCGACCTGGGACCTGCTCTGGTCTCGACCTGGGTCCTGCTCTGGTCTCGACCTGGGACCTGCTCTGGTCTCGACCTGGGACCTGCTATGGTCCTGCGATCTGGGACCTGCTCTGGTCTCGACCTGGGACCTGCTCTGGTCTCGACCTGGGACCTGCTCTGGTCTCGACCTGGGACCTGGGTCCTGGGATCTGGGACCTGCTATGATAAACACCGCTCTAGGCAACTGTTCCTGTCAGGCTCCACGTCATCTGTCCTTGGTGGGAGAAAGCAGAGTCATGACATGTCCAGTTGTCTCCTACAAAGAGAAGACACTGAGGACAGATACAGGAACCAAATACTCTGAGAGGCATTGAAGATCTTACTATGAATAATTAATATGAAAATCATTGGTTAAATCTAATTTTCCCATTACAGTGTGTTACTGCATACGTGTGTGTGTGTGTGTGTGTGTGTTAGAGTGCGGATCGGGCCGGATTTTCTTGTCCGAGCCCGGCCCGCGTCCGACAGAGCAGTAACCGAACCCGACCCGAGCCCGACAGGCATTAAGATATTTCTGTCCGAGCCCGACCCAAGCCCGACAGTTAAAATCACATTTGTTTCTCATACTAATGACACATGTACGTTTGTTTGTGTGGAAAGCCGCTTTTATTAAGCAATTGTAGGAAGGCATTGGGAAATGTCAACAGATGAGCATCAATGCACAGCTGACTTTCCTTCGTTTTCAATAGTTTTAAAATCTCCTGCGGCCAACTTCTTTTTAACATCTTCCATCGCTGCGCTGCCACATGGAGCTTAATACGCACGTCTTTGGTTGTCACAGCACACAGGAAGACGGATGTTAGGGTAATATTGGACATTTATTTTAATCTGTTTTAAATTCAAAATGTGCAATGCCTTATCGCGCTGATGTGACCGAGCCCGACCCGAACCCGAGCATCCTTTCTAAAAATCTGTCCGAACCCGGCCCGACCCGTCGGGTCCCGTCGGGTCCCGTCGGGCTCGGGTCGGGTATCCATCCTCTAGTGTGTGTGTGCTCCCACTCTTCTTCATGTTTCTCACTTGTTTGTCTTTTTGTCCCTTTTCTTGATGCTTTTAACCTATTTCCAACTTATTTTTTTCAGTTTTTCCAACTTAATTTTTTCAGTTTTTTCCAACTCTTCTGTCTCTATTTCCAAATGTTTTTCTGCTTTTTGACATTTTTTTATCTTTCTTTATGAAATTAAAGAACAAACCCCAAATGAAAGTTTTATTTTCCTTGTGAAGAGCGTTCTAGGGAACTGTCCAATCAGGTTGAAAGAAACCCAAATACCTGAGGACAAGAGGAGGGTTAGGACCCCCCAGACCCCCCAGACCGGAGGGGGGGAACTGCAGCTCCTCCACATCTCTGTTCTTTCAAATCAAGACCTTTCTTTTATTCTCGTGTTGTACGTGTTTTTATATGTTAAAGAGCTCTTTAAAGGTGCAGTACGTGTTTTTATATGTTAAAGAGCTCTTTAAAGGTGCAGTACGTGTTTTTATATGTTAAAGAGCTCTTTAAAGGTGCAGTACGTGTTTTTATATGTTAAAGAGCTCTTTAAAGGTGCAGTACGTGTTTTTATGTTAAATGCTCTTTAAAGGTGCAGTACGTGTTTTTATATGTTAAAGAGCTCTTTAAAGGTGCAGTACGTGTTTTTATATGTTAAAGTGCTCTAAAGGTGCAGTACGTGTTTTTAGGTTAAAGGGCTCTTTAAAGGTGCAGTACGTGTTTTTATATGTTAAAGTGCTCTTTAAAGGTGCAGTACGTGTTTTTAGGTTAAAGTGCTCTTTCAAGGTGCAGTACGTGTTTTTATATGTTAAAGTGCTCTTTAAAGGTGCAGTACGTGTTTTTATATGTTAAAGTGCTCTTTAAAGGTGCAGTACGTGTTTTTATATGTTAAAGTGCTCTTTAAAGGTGCAGTACGTGTTTTTATATGTTAAAGTGCTCTTTAAAGGTGCAGTACGTGTTTTTAGGTTAAAGGGCTCTCTAAAGGTGCAGTACGTGTTTTTATATGTTAAAGTGCTCTTTAAAGGTACAGTACATGTTTTTATATGTTAAAGTGCTCTTTAAAGGTGCAGTACGTGTTTTTATAGGTTAAAGGGCTCTTTAAAGGTGCAGTACGTGTTTTTATATGTTAAAGTGCTCTTTAAAGGTGCAGTACGTGTTTTTAGGTTAAAGCGCTCTCTAAAGGTGCAGTACGTGTTTTTATATGTTAAATGCTCTTTAAAGGTGCAGTACGCGTTTTTTAGGTTAAAGGGCTCTTTAAAGGTGCAGTACGTGTTTTTTAGGTTAAAGGGCTCTTTAAAGGTGCAGTACGTGTTTTTATATGTTAAATGCTCTTTAAAGGTGCAGTACGTGTTTTTTAAGTTAAAGGGCTCTTTAAAGGTGCAGTACGTGTTTTTATATGTTAAATGCTCTTTAAAGGTGCAGTACGTGTTTTTATATGTTAAAGGGCTCTTTAAAGGTGCAGTACGTGTTTTTTAGGTTAAAGGGCTCTTTAAAGGTGCAGTACGTGTTTTTATATGTTAAATGCTCTTTAAAGGTGCAGTACGTGTTTTTAGGTTAAAGGGCTCTCTAAAGGTGCAGTACGTGTTTTTATATGTTAAAGGGCTCTTTAAAGGTGCAATACGTGTTTTTATATGTTAAAGGGCTCTTTAAAGGTGCAGTACGTAGGATTTTGAAGATCCAGGATTTAGCCCAAAAATTTGAACATCAACTAAGCCACAAGGGAGAATGAATGCGTGTGCATAAGCAGTGATTGACACACAGTTAGACACCCCAACCCCCCCCCCCCCCCCCCCAGGCTGTAGGTGGCGCCAGAGGAGCCGACCTGCTTCATGTAGTTCTCCTGGAACACAGGCTCAGTTTCAGCAGATATGACAGGAAGTTAGTTTTCTAATTCTTACGTACTGCACCTTTAATGTTTGATGTGAAGCTCTTTGAAACGCGATGTTGTTGAACGTTCTGGAGAAATAAAGCTGCTGCCTTCCAACCTTTCTGTGTCTGAGCTCTGCTTCGTGTTTCAGCCTCCAGACGTCGTGGCGGAGCGGAGTCGTCCAGAGGAACGAGGCACGATGTCGTCATGTACATCTGGAACATATCTGCTCTAATATTCATCTCTGATATCATCATCTGGAACATATCTGCTCTAATATTCATCTCTGATATCATCATCTGGAACATATCTGCTTTAATATTCATCTCTGATATCATCATCTGGAACATATCTGCTCTAATATTCATCCCTGGACCTTTATCTCTGTCGTTAATATAATCTAAATCAAACATATATTGCATCTGAATGTACGTGCTTGTTTTTGCTTCAGTTAGTTTCAATTTTAAGAAGCTTTACAGATTTATCATTTAACTTGCACATCCTTTTATGCCTTTGTGTGACATTTTATGACATATTTTATTCTACAATGTCATGAATATAATATAAAAACAGTTCCTTTGTAATCTAATAAAAATACTTTTATTTCAGGAGTTTATTGCTTGTTTCAGTTAATTGCTGCTGACAAGACAGTGAAAAAACATGTGTTTTATAAAGTATAAAGAAAGCTTTTGTACTAATATTCGGCAGTTTTGATTATTACACACTGAAAATGGACTGAGGGGTCCTTCGATGGTACTTTCTTCTTCTTCTTCTTTTTCTTCTTCTTCTTCTCTAAGGTTTTATGGTAGTTGGCCTCCTACCCGTTCCAACTCCTACTGACTATCACTCGTTATCTAGTGTTGTTTCTTCTAAGTAGACCAGTGCCCTTCAACACTGCAGAGATATATTCCTGCTAGAGGCAATATTATCACCGATATTAGGCTTTTCCCGATCTATCAGTATCACGTTTAAAAAAAAAAACATTTCTAATGACAAATAAATGATTCTGATGAATGAATATTTAAAAAATAAAATAAAAATGCTAAATATTATGAGTGTTGGCGTTGCATAGTCTGTCCACCAGAGGACGCTATACAACGTCCCTGCTAGCAACACTGATTATTTTATTGTTAATGTATTTTTAAGTTTCATATCTTAAGTTTGTATTTTTCTACATTTTATTATCAGAACTTTAATATATTTTGATGTTCTGTTGTAACAATAAAACAAATTAATATCATATTATTTTAATGAGAACTCATAAATAACTAAAAAATAACTAATGTTAGGTACATCTGTTTATGTTTTGTCACGCGTTTCTGGATTATTTAAAAAATATTGGCATATCGGATTATTAAAAACCAAATATTTGTATCGGTATTGGCCGGGCTCTAATTTCCTCCCAGTTCTGGAAACCCCACTTTCAAGTAGATACCCTGCAGTGGAAAAAAAAACAATAGAGCATCCTCTTTTACGCAACATGCTTATAATATATATACTGTACATATATATAACAATATATATACTTACATATGTATAACAACATATTTACTTACATATATATAAATGTATGTCAATATTCACATGGCAAGTTTTTTTTCAATGTTAATTTGTCGGGGTTTGGGAACCCTTCTGATATCGGGGGATATGTTAGAATCTTCCGGTTCAATGTTCTTCGGTCTGGCAGCCGCCCCTTGTTGATCTGGAGAGACATGACAGCACGCGCGTTACTTCCTGTATCACTGCTCTCTTCAGTTGAATAAACGCAGTCAATGGTGGAAACATCAGCCGTGTGTTTACAGAAGAAGTAAAGGCCAGCGGTCACCAGCAGCAGAATCAGTGGCAGGACAATCCCTCGGACTCGAAAAGGCCTCGGATCTGATCCAACACAAAGTCATCACATCAACATCGTGAGTCCCAAAGGTCCCACTGAAGGGTATTTGTGGAGTTCATCTTTATCAGAATTGATGCTCTGAGGACAGAGTTCCCTTTGTTGTACAGATTATAAAATCCTCTGAGAACAACATGTAGAAATAAGACTAAGTTGACGCTAGGATATTTACCATTTTGATTAAACTCAAAATAATTATTCAGCCCTACATGTCTTGACATTGTCCTTAAGTTTAATATTATCCACCAAGAAGAGGCTGTGGATTCTACGTGACACATGTGAAATAAAGTTGTTTTTCAGTGTACCAATATGCTGCAATAGCAGCAATCGGCGCAATGACTATTGTTTCTCATACTCATTATTATTAATCCGCCTGTTTTTTCTCCCGCTACTAGTCCTGGAGCGTTGCCAACACGCGCACACACAATACATCAAAACGTGTGTAATGATCGGGAATGGTGGGCTATGACTTTTCTAAGAAATTTGCCACGCGGTTTTCACGAAATTGCCAAAAAACATGTGAAAATATGTTGGCTCCATACACGCTAAAAGTACTGTTTTTTAAATGGAGTCTGGTTGGTTTAGCGCTAGCTACGTCGTAGCTGTTTCTGGGAAACAGAAAGGTCTGAAATAGGTTTTAAAAAGTTCTATCTCTGAAGGGTTAAGACAGGTAACACTTTTATTATTTTTAGATAATTATTATTATTATTATTATTATTAGGATGTCGTTCAGACCAATAATCACAGTCAGCTTACCTATTAAAGTGAGAGAAAGCAGTTATGAGAGAAAACAAACAGGTGATAAACACAGCTGTAGTTTCCTTGGTGGGCGGGCTCTGCAGCAGGAAACAGGAAGTGGGCAGAGTGATTGACAGCTGTCTGGGTGGAGTTGTGTGCTGAGTCGGAGGAGGTGAAGCTGAGCTGGAAGGAGCCTTCTGGGTACTGTGGCTGGACGGAGCAGCTGATGTTAAAGCTGGAGCCCCTGAACACCTTAAACCCCTGCTCCTGGGCCTCGGAGACCACGTCCATGGAGGAAGACACAGAGACGGTGGGCTGAAGCAGCAGGTCTGGAAACAAAGAGAGATGATTGGCTGAAGCAGGAGGTCTGGAAACACAGAGAAAGAGAGATAGAGAGATAGATAGATAGATACTTTATTCATCCCGAAGGAAATTTCAGGCATCCAGTAGCAAGACAACCATAACACAACTAACACATAAAACACACATATAAGAATAAAAAATAAAAGTCCCTCAAAGAGATGCAATGACCATGATAAGGTGAGATACTATGGTAAATTGGGTGTAATGATGATAGTGCAAAAGTGAACAGTGCAAGGATTGAACAGTGCGAGATGATTGGCTGAAGCAGCCTGTCTGTAAACTAGAGGGTGACAATTTTTCGGGACTCCAGCGGGTCACATGAGGGACGGATAGAGCATAGAAATCATCGGGAGCGGGAAGGAGGGGGGGTGGGGAAGGTAGGCAACCGAGTCTGATAACTTGCTTAGACAACATAAGGAACGAAACGGGACCGGGATCCGGGAGTCTTTCTCAGGATCTTGCAGGACAGGATTTATTCTTTGGGGGAGAGTCACATGATCGGGACATGCCGGGAGTATTTTTGTGGGTTCGGGATGGGAGTGACATCTGATTCCCGTGTCACGCTCTACTGTAAACACAGAGAAATGATTCCCTGATTGCGCACCTTCAATCTGAAACTGTTCTCCTACAGTTGGCCTCCAATAAGTACTTAATGACACCGTTTGAATGTGTGTCCCAGGCCGGGACAGGAAACATCAACAAGCCACTGACAGACATGTTCAATAAATTATTATCCTGGGAAAAGACGTGGACATGGGGAAGGAGTACAGATACCGGGTGAAGCAGTGAAAATATTCTAAATATAGCATCTACTTTAAAGTGCTCATATTATGTTTTTTTTTTTTTTTTAACCTTTTCCTTTATTGCATGTGTGTCATTTTTGGTGCATGTTATAAGTTTACAAAGGGAAAAAGTGTGTGTGTGTCTGTGTTTCTGTGTCTGTGGTTGTCTTAGTGTGTGTCTGAGAATGTGTGTTACTGTGTTTGTGTGTTACTGTGTGTGTGTGTTAATGTGTGTGTGTGCGTGTGTCTGAAAACAAGGACGGTGGAGCCGAGCCCAGCTGGTACTAGCCGAGGGTAAACACCATTAGATTACTTACAATCACTTTGTGTATTGGAAGTTTCCTGAAAGTGTTCAATGTGCAAATGAAGCATTATGTCAGGCTGGTAAATGTCTGATAATTAGCAGAACTTTACAAACATTTGATAGGTTATAAATTCTCTTTATTTTATTAACAGCTTCAAAATATATGCATTTTCTCCATGTTGTCAGCAATGAAATGTTCAATATATCAGGCACTGAATAATATATGATGAAAGCCCTGTATGATGGCTATACTGTAATATACATTCTTCTAATAAAAACTAAAAATGTGACTGAAGACAGAGAGCACCCAGTGGCGTTAGAACAAACGTAGCAGGCATCTCACAACGTAATCCACATTCATATTTAGACAAAACCAATGATATATGCAGCTACAAAAAAAGCCTAAAAGTTGGAAGTTACAACAGAAGGATAAAGCGTTGTCATGGAGATGATACATCAACTAGGCAGACCGACTCGCTGCAAGAAGTTTCAACTCGTCTTGTCACAAGTCTTTGGTCTGAATTTTTAGTCCAAACAACCCAACAGGTTAGATGTACATGAAAACTGAATTCTTAATTAAAAACAATCAAAAGAAAACTAGACACAGTATCTTTGTAATAATGAGACAGCAGTAGGATACGTGCAGATTAAAACATTAAATCCAGTGACTTTTCTCTTTAAGAAAAACCAAATGAATATAATAATCTTCTTAACTGCTCAGTAAAGGTGTGTGTGAAGGTGTGTATGTGTGTGTTAGTATCAGCATCAGAGAAGGACAGCTCTCCTCTGTTCCAGTCCAGAGTCACTCTGATCCTCTGGACCTTCTTCTGCAGTATGAGACCAGTGCGTGGAGCTGGTGGTGAGCCCACTGCATATTTAGCTTTATGGAACAATATTATCCATAATCCAGTCTGTATGCTTCCCTTCCTCTGGACAGACTCTGCTAACATGCCGATTGCCCAGCCTTTGCTGTCTCCAACCTCGTTATCCCAGCTGTGAGTCCCTGAGTTAAAGCCCTCAGAACCCAGGACAGAGGGGTATCTATCAAACCTCTCTGTGTTATCAGGAAGCTGCTGTTCCTCTCCTTGTCTCACACTGGTCAGGTCTTCAGACAGGATGAAATCTGGATGAGCAGTGTTTGGGTCCAGAATCACAGGAATGTAGGAGACCATGTCCTTCATCTTGGTCCAGATGTTGAAGCCCATGTTGCCCAGGTGTTGGGCCTCGTCTATCAGAGCTCCTGAGAGCAGCTGTGGATCCTCCAGCGGGGGGCGCTGCTGGACTCTTCCCACTGCAGCCTTGTAGTTGATCAGCAAATTTTAAACATATTGCATTATCGGCGATCAACATCTGTTTTATCTAAAAAGAAACATTTCTCTGTTTGTTCATCTCACTTCAATTTCACAGATAAAAAATGGGAAAAACTGACCAACACATTCATTCATCCAAATTTGATTACACATACAAAACAACATAGTCTTTACTAAGGATATAACAACAGCAAATCGTTTTTTTTGTGAAAAACTATTTGATTGTATGAGTTTGACAATCAAGTAGTGTGGACTTCACCGGAAAATAAACAGAGGTATGGATGAACAACTTTTATGCCTTTCTTTCACATCAGTCAGATTCATTGTGTTCCCTCGGAAGGAATCACTGCACATGGGGGGGCACTTCAAATTACATTTTGAACATGTTAAGAGGCTAAAATCACGTTTAAAACTTGCCCTGTTGAAGCCTGTTGGGTGCTAACTCTAGCAGGAGGCTAACTGGTTAGTTTTCTCTCTACTGACAGACCTCCACATGTACAAACAACAGAGCTACGTGTTAAAATCGACCAGAATACTCCTTTAAAGTACGACGTGGAAATGGCCAAAATCACGCTATTTTTGAACTTTCAATTGAAAATGGCGAACTTATTGTTGGGTTTAGGGTGTGGCTCTAATGAGCTTTTTTGTACGTCTTGTGTACAAAGTTTTGTTGGTCTACATTAAACAAACCACAGGGGCTCAATTCTTTTGGTAGGGGACGCTAGCGAGCCATTTTTGTGGCCTTTTTGTTTCCCCTTAAAATACGTACGTTTTCACCAGACTTGATGTGACCGGCAATTACGGTGAGTGTTTGAATATGTTAAGCCCCTCAAAAAGGAAATTCATTTGCCAGATAAAGAATAATAATTCCTTCAGTTTCAATAGAGCCCTAAATATAATCATCCTCTTTATCTCTAACTGTTCTTTTTAAATGGCACACACAACTTCACTGGTGATATCTTCAGTGGGACTTCATCCCCAGTGAAAATGAATGGAAACATCTTCTCAGTGAAAGTTTGTGTGAAGGTGTGTATGTGTGTGTTAGTATCAGCATCAGAGAACGACAGCTCTCCTCTGGTCCAGTCCAGAGTCACTCTGATCTTCTGGAGCTTCTTCTGCAGTATGAGACGAGTGTGTGGAGCTGGTGGTGAGGCCACTGCATATTTAGCTTTATGGAACATTATTATCCATAATCCAGTCTTTATGCTTCCCTTCCTCTGGACAGACTCTTCTAACACACCCAGGTCCCAGCATGTACTGTCTCCAACCTCGACATCCCAGCTGTGAGTCCCTGAGTTAAAGCCCTCAGAACCCAGGACAGAGGGGTATCTATCAAACCTCTCTGGATTATCAGGAAGCTGCTGTCTCTTTCCTAGTCTCACACTGGTCAGGTCTTCAGACAGGATGAGGGTTGGACCAGCAGTGTTTGGGTCCAGAACCACAGGAATGTAGGAGACCATGTCCTTCATCTTGGTCCAGATGTTGAAGCCCAGGTTGCCCAGGTGTTGGGCCTCGTCTATCAGAGCTCCTGAGAGCAGCTGTGGATCCTCCAGCGGGGGGCGCTGCTGGACTCCTCCCACTGCAGCCTTGTAGTTGATCAGGAATGAGACGTCTTCAGCTCTCAGCTGCTCCTCTGTGGCTCTGACTGAGTCTGAAAGAGCTGCTATCTCTCTGCTCAGAGGCTCCATCTTCTCCTTCATCCTCCGACTCTTCTGCTCCTCTTCCTCCCTCAGTGCAGCCAACCTGGCCTCCTCTTCCTCTTCCAGAAACTGGTGAAGCTTCTTAAACTGCTCCTTAATCTGTGTCTCTGTGCGTCGGGCCTGGACCTTTATGTGTCCTGCTGTCTGATCAAACTTCACTTTAACTTGTTCAAAACCCTTTAACTTCTCCTTTAAGGGCTCCAGAGTTTCCTGAAGCTCCTTCCTGTGTTGTTGTGCAGCTTCATTGACGGGTCTGATTCTGTGATTGGAGTGTGTTTCTGAATGCAGACAGACGAGACACACCGGCTGCTGATGGTCCAGACAGAAGAGTTTGAGTTTCTCAGAGTGCAGACTGCAGAGAGCCTCTGAAGGTCTCTGATCTCTCTCCAGTAAGAAGGACTCACACAGGTTCTTCAACACCAGGTTACAAGGTGGTTTGGACCTTGAAGATGTTGCTTTACAGACTGGACACTCTCGAGCTCGTTTCTGTCTCCACCAGGTCTTCAGACAGTCTTTACAGAAGCTGTGGCTACATGACAGAACAACAGGATCCCTAAAGACCTCGCGACAGACCGGACAGCAGAGATCCTCCTCTGATCTGGAAGCCATTTGGTCTCAGAGTGAAGCTGAAAACACAGCAGACAGAAAGAACAGTCAGTCATGGTGCAACTTTTCAATTTTTGTCCTTTATTTATTTTATTTTTTGGTTAATGGGTGCTAGGCAGGTCCATCTACTGGCTTTTAAGATGGTCTCATTAAAGTCCAGTTGCATTTTACGCCATTCTTAGTTTTATTCTAAGAACACACACACATATATATATATATATATATATATGTACATACATACATACACACATATATACACACACACAGTGAGGAAAATAAGTATTTGAACACGCTGCTTTTTTGCAAGTTCTCCCACTTAGAAATCATGGAGGGTCTGAAATTGTCCTCGTAGGTGCATGTCCACTGTGAGAGACATAATCTAAAAAAACATCCAGAAATCACAATTTATGATTGATTAACTATTTATTTGTATGATACAGCTGCAAATAAGTATTTGAACACCTGTCTATCAGCTAGAATTCTGACCCTCAAAGACCTGTTAGTCTGCCTTCAAAATGTCCACCTCCACTCCATTTATTATCCTAAATTAGATGCACCTGTTTGAGGTCGTTAGCTGCATAAAGACACCTGTCCACCCCATACAATCAGTAAGAATCCAACTAACATGGCCAAGACCAAAGTGCTGTCCAAAGACACTAGAGACTAAAGTGTCCACCTCCACAAGGCTGGAAAGGGCTACGGGGACATGTCCAAGCAGCTTGGTGAAAAAAGGTACACTGTTGGAGCAATCATTAGAAAATGGAAGAAGCTAAACATGACTGTCAATCTCCCTCGGACTGGGGCTCCATGCAAGGTCTCACCTCGTGGGGTCTCAATGATCCTAAGAAAGGTGAGAAATCAGCCCAGAACTACACGGGAGGAGCTGGTCCAGGACCTGAAAAGAGCTGGGACCACCGTTTCCAAGGTTACTGTTGGTAATACACTAAGACGGCATGGTTTGAAATCATGCATGGCCCGGAAGGTTCCCCTGCTTAAACCAGCACATGTCAAGGCCGTCTTAAGTTTGCCAATGACCATTTGGATGATCCAGAGGAGTCATGGGAGAAAGTCATGTGGTCAGATGAGACCAAAATAGAACTTTTTGGTCATAATTCCACTAACCGTGTTTGGAGGAAGTCCAGTGGTCTAACCCCCATAAAAACCTAGTGAAACGACATTTTCTACAATAGAAACACGCCAGATATAAATGGAAAAAACTACGGTTATAGCTATAAAAATGGCTGAATCATCCACAGTGCTGATGATATTTTAATAACCGCTTCAGGATGACGGCCATTAGTTATTAACAGACATTCACCAAGACGTGTAGCCCTGCAACAATCTATCTATAATAACACATTTTGGAAGTACAATTCATGATATATAGTAAAATATTAAAGTTATGGGAAGTTCATATGGTTAAACTGTATGTGTCATGCGCCCCCAAAACACATGCACATACACACAACACGAGCAAATTAAGAAAACAACTTCACTAATTTTGACAACACATGCGCAGCATTCAGCAAACGCAATGCAGATACACACAACACAACCAAATACACACAACACAACCAAATACACACAACACAACCAAATACACACAACACAACCAAATACACACAACACAACCAAATTAGAGGATGGATACTCGACGGGACCCGACGGTACCGACGGGTCGGGCCGGGTTGGGACAGATTTTTAGAAAGGATGCTCGGGTTCGGGTCGGGCTCGGTCACATCAGCGCGATAAGGCATTGAACATTTAGAATTTAAAACCGCTTAAAATAAATGTCAAATATTACCCTAACATCCGTCTTCCTGTGTGCTGGGACAACCAAAGACGTGCGTATTAAGCTCCATGTGGCAGCGCAACGATGGAAGATGTTAAAAAGAAGTTGGCCGCAGGAGATTTTAAAACTATTGAAAACGAAGGAAAGTCAGCTGTGCATTGATGCTCATCTGTTGACATTTCCCAATGCCTTCCTACCATTGCTTAATAAAAGCGGCTTTCTACACAAACAAACGTACATGTGTCATTAGTATGAGAAACAAATGCGATTTTAACTGTCGGGCTCGGGTCGGGCTCGGACAGAAAAATCCGGCCCGATCCGCACTCTAAACCAAATACACACAACACAACCAAATACACAAACGCAAATAAGAAACGCTGCATCAGATTCCACAACGTAAGTTCTCCAGGCCTCTAGAGGAGCGCTAGAGGAACAGCTGATCTTCAACCCCATGGAGGGGGGGGGAGAGAGAGAGAGAGAGACAGAGAGACTATGGCTGGGACACGTTCAATCCATAGATTGTATATTATGAATATTTATATACTATTATAATAATAATAATAATAATAATAATAATAATATACAGTCTATGGTTTAATCTCTGAATGGTGTAAAACAGTGTAGTAATATAGTACAAATATTAAGTCTATATTAGAGATATGTGTGTGTCTCGTCTCAGGTCCCAGGTGATCCTGAACCAGCAGAGACGTGTCTGTAAGCTCGGGGTAATAAAACATTTAAAACTGCATCAGACGTTTGTTTAAGCCGTTTTACACGAGAGGGAATACGTTCGTCTGAAAGGATCAAAACTGAATGAATCCCGCCCGAACATATAAACACCAAACTGCTAACTCCATCGTGTTGGAAGGAAGACATCTGCTGAAAAAGTTGTCTTCATACGCAGGACTGTCGTACTGTTTAGTTCAAAAACATCCAAAACACCAAAGTCGCCTACAAAGACATAGTGGACCAGACGTGAGCTTTTATTTTGAAAAGTCAAAGCTGGGTGACGGCAACAGTCGGGAGGACATGAGACGGGAGCAGAGACTATATATTATACTTATATTATATGAATAATATTAATTTAATATACAGTCTATGGACGGGAGGTCTCCAGGTCCATACCAGACTCTAATAAAAAGGCAGAGCGCGCTCCCCCCCCCCCCACCATATATGCAGTGCGTTTGTGTAGTTGGTTGTGTTGTGTGTATATGCATTAAATTAATGAAGTTGTTTTCTTAGTTGTGTAATTGTGTGTATGTGTTGTGTGTATGTGTTGTGTGTGTATGCATGTGTTGTGTGTATATGCATGTGTTGTGTGTGTGTGCATGTGTTGTGTGTGTGTGCATGTGTTGTGTGTATATGCATGTGTTGTGTGTATGTGTTGTGTGTATGTGTTGTGTGTATGTGCATGTGTTGTGTGTATGTGTTGTGTGTATGTGCATGTGTTGTGTGTATGTGCATGTGGTGTGTGTATGTGCATGTGGTGTGTGTATGTGCATGTGTTGTGTGTATGTGCATGTGTTGTGTGTATGTGCATGTGTTGTGTGTATGTGCATGTGTTGTGTGTATGTGCATGTGTTGTGTGTATGTGCATGTGTTGTGTGTATGTGTTGTGTGTATGTGTTGTGTGTATGTGCATGTGTTGTGTGTATGTGCATGTGGTGTGTGTATGTGCATGTGTTGTGTGTATGTGCATGTGTTGTGTGTATGTGCATGTGTTGTGTGTATGTGCATGTGTTGTGTGTATGTGCATGTGTTGTGTGTAGTTGCAGGGCGTTGGTCCGTGTCGGCCACCGTATCTAACAGACTCCACTGGTCTCCGTCCAGAGCAACGGGACCTGTTGGTCCATGTCTTTAACTGTCTATTGCTGTGTAGTCTACAGTTGAGACTCCTTAAATAACAAGTTCTGCACATGCGTACTAGTGTCTTCTTTGATCGGCTACACGTGCCGTCGTTGTTAAAGTGAGTATCTACTTGTGTGTCTCCGGTTCTGAGACACTAATGTCCATTACACTGTCCCCAAAGACAATGACGTCACGTCCCGACGTTTAATTCAGTTATTACCTCACCCAAAATAAAAGAAACCTTCCAGGAAAATGAAGACGTTAGTGGAGAACTTACGGACCGAGCCAGTCCGGAATCCAGTCCGGAACCCAGTCCGGGTTTCTAGCCGAATGGCGGGTTACCTGAAGCAGCTGAGGAGTCGGTATGAAGAGGTCCGGGAGTCTGGAGTCCGGGACCTGGGTCAGCAGGTCTCACTGGTCGGATGGAGACCCACTTTTAAATGGAGGACACGTTTTCTACCGCGCAACGGACCGTGGAGCTCCTCTCGGTGCTCTCTACTACTCCTTCCTTCCTTCCTTCTTTCCTTCCTTCACTTCTTTCTTCTTTGAGGTTTATGATTCGGTCCTGTACCGCCCCCTGCTTGTATGGAGGTGGACCAGGACCAGAACCAGTTTTATTTCCAGGTATGAGGACACAGGCGAGGAATTCTTCTTTGGAGCAATGTTGCTCACACTGTGCTTACACACACAAAACAACCAAAACAAAATATACACACTAATATATACACAATATATACACAATATATACATACTCTAAACAGAAACAATATAGAGGCATGAGTGCAATATGTTGAGGATAGTGCAAAGGATACTGGGATAAATAGTATTATGTTATTATATTACAATATGAACAGTTATGGAATGATGAATAAATACCATATAATAAGTGAGATGTGAGAATGGGAATGCTGAATAATACTAAATAAGAGGAATAATAAGTGGAACCAGTATCGATCGATTGATAGATAGAAGTGATGGATACAGTGCCTTGCGAAACTATTCGGCCCCCTTGAAGTTTTCAACCTTTTGACACATTTCAGGCTTCAAACATAAAGATATAAAAATTTTATTTTTTGTGAAGAATCACCAACAAGTGGGACACAATTGTGAAGTGGAACGAAATCTATTGGATATTTTAAACTTTTTTAGAAAATTAAAAACTGAAAAGTGGTGCGCGCTAAATGATTGGGCCCCCTTGCGTTAATACTTTGTAGAGCCACCTTTTGCTGCGATTACAGCTGCAAGTCGCTTGGGGTATGTCTCTATCAGTGTTGCACATCGAGAGACTGACATTCTCGCCCATTCTTCCTGCAAACCAGCTGGAGCTCAGTGAGGTTGGATGGAGAGCGTTTGTGAACAGCAGTTTTCAGCTCTTTCCACAGATTCTCGATTGGATTCAGGTCTGGACTTTGACTTGGCCATTCTAACACCTGGATACGTTTATTTGTGAACCATTCCTTTGTGGATTTTGCTGTATGTTTGGGATCATTGTCTTGTTGGAAGATAAATCTCCGTCCCAGTTTCAGGTCTTTTGCAGACTCCAACAGGTTTTCATCCAGAATGGTCCTGTATTTGGCTGCATCCATCTTCCCCTCAATTTTAACCATCTTCCCTGTCCCTGCTGAAGAAAAGCAGGCCCAAACCATGATGCTGCCACCACCATGTTTGACAGTGGGGATGGTGTGTTGAGGGTGATGAGCTGTGTTGCTTTTACGCCAAACATATCGGTTTGCATTGTGGCCAAAAAGTTTGATTTTGGTTTCATCTGACCAGAGCACCTTCTTCCACATGTTTGGTGTGTCTCCCAGGTGGCTTGTGGCAAACTTTAGACGAGACTTTTTATGGATATCTTTGAGAAATGGCTTTCTTCTTGCCACTCTTCCATAAAGGCCAGATTTGTGCAGTGTACGACTGATTGTTGTCCTATGGACAGACTCTCCCACCTCAGCTGTAGTTCTCTGCAGTTCATCCAGAGTGATCATGGGCCTCCTGGCTGCATCTCTGATCAGTCTTCTCCTTGTCTGAGCTGAAAGTTTAGAGGGACGGCCAGGTCTTGGTAGATTTGCAGTGGTCTGATACTTCTTCCATTTCAAAATGATCACTTGCACAGTGCTCCTTGGGATGTTTAAATCTTGGGAAATCTTTTTGTATCCAAATCCAGCTTTAAACTTCTCCACAACAGTATTACGGACCTGCCTGGTGTGTTCCTTGGTCTTCATGATGCTCTCTGCACTTTCAACAGAACCCTGAGACTATCACAGAGCAGGTACATTTATACAGAGACTTGATCACACACAGGTGGATTCTATTTATCACCATCAGTCATTTAGGACAACATTGGATCATTCAGAGATCCTCGCTGAACTTCTGGAGTGAGTTTGCTGCACTGAAAGTAAAGGGGCCGAATAATTTTGCATGCACCACTTTTCAGTTTTTTATTTGCTAAAAAAGTTACAAATATCCAATAGATTTCGTTCCACTTCACAATTGTGTCCCACTTGTTGGTGATTCTTCACAAAAAATAAAAAATGTATATCTTTATGTTTGAAGCCTGAAATGTGTCAAAAGGTTGAAAACTTCAAGGGGGCCGAATAGTTTCGCAAGGCACTGTAGATGGATGGATGGATGGATGGATAGATGGATGGATAGATAGATAGATAGATAGATAGATGAGTGACAGGACTGACCCTGTGATTCAGTCTGCATGGTAACGTGCTCCATGAGAGTGTGTCAAATACGTCTAATATTGCAATATATACATACAGTGAGGAAAATAAGTATTTGAACACGCTGCTATTTTGCAAGTTCTCCCACTTAGAAATCATGGAGGGTCTGAAATTGTCATCGTAGGTGCATGTCCACTGTGAGAGACATAATCTAAAAAAAAAAATCCAGAAATCACAATGTATGATTTTTTAACTATTTATTTGTATGATACAGCTGCAAATAAGTATTTGAACACCTGTCTATTAGCTAGAATTCTGACCATCAAAGACCTGTTAGTCTGCCTTCAAAATGTCCACCTCCACTCCATTTATTATCCTAAATTAGATGCACCTGTTTGAGGTCGTTAGCTGCATAAAGACACCTGTCCACCCCATACAATCAGTAAGAATCCAACTACTAACATGGCCAAGACCAAAGAGCTGTCCAAAGACACTAGAGACTAAATTGTCCACCTCCACAAGGCTGGAAAGGGCTACGGGGACATGTCCAAGCAGCTTGGTGAAAAAAGGTCCACTGTTGGAGCAATCATTAGAAAATGGAAGAAGCTAAACATGACTGTCCATCTCCCTCGGACTGGGGCTCCATGCAAGATCTCACCTCGTGGGGTCTCAATGATCCTAAGAAAGGTGAGAAATCAGCCCAGAACTACACGGGAGGAGCTGGTCCATGACCTGAAAAGAGCTGGGACCACCGTTTCCAAGGTTACTGTTGGTAATACACTAAGACGTCATGGTTTGAAATCATGCATGGCACGGAAGGTTCCCCTGCTTAAACCAGCACATGTCAAGGCCGTCTTAAGTTTGCCAATGACCATTTGGATGATCCAGAGGAGTCATGGGAGAAAGTCATGTGGTCAGATGAGACCAAAATAGAACTTTTTGGTCTCATGTTTTATTACTGTAATAAACATTGCATTATTTGTATTAACATTTAATTTACAGTGATTTAATGTATATTTTGAATTTGCGGTATCAGAAACACATGTCTGGGATTAGCAGACCACGTCAAAATCAGATGGAAATTCAGTGAGACATAGACTAAGCTGATTGGTTGGGGTTAGGACCCGGACATGACGCCTGGCCAATAGGAGTGTGTGAATGCTATTGAAGGGTGGGTCTTGGCCATAGTAGGATTTGTAGTGAGTAGATCTGTTTTCCATCTGTTTAGATGGAAATACCGAGCAAGAAACACTCATTTCCTGTTTAGTTTCCCCCGGGAAAATATCATATTGTGTGATAGGTCTCGTGTTTTATTAATATAATCTGTTAATTATTATTTAACTTTTTCTCCCAAGCTCCCAGCAGACGAGGAATAAAATGCATTACTGCATTACATCCTGCAACACCTCGACTCTCCAGGGGCTTATGCAAGGATCCTATTTGTGGACTTCAGCTCGGCGTTCAACACCATCATCCCGGACATCCTCAGCACCAAACTCTCCCAGCTCACTGTGCCAGCCTCCACCTGTCAGTGGGTCACAAACTTCCTGACTGACAGGAGTCAGCAGGTGAGGCTGGGGAACATCACATCCAGCACACGGACTATCGGCACTGGCGCCCCCCAGGGGTGTGTGCTCTCCCCACTGCTTTTCTCCCTCTACACCAATGACTGCACCTCAGGAGACCCATCTGTTAAACTCCTGAAGTTCGCTGACGACACAACCGTCATCAGCCTCATCCGGGACGTTGATGAGTCGGCCTACAGACGGGAGGTGATCAGCTGGCTCTCTGGTGCAGTCAGAACAACCTTGAGCTCAACACGCTCAAAACTGTGGAGATGACCGTGGACTTCAGGAAGAGAACCCACACTCTTCCCCCCATCACCATACTCAACAGCCCTGTGTCTGCTGTGGAATCCTTCAGGTTTCTGGGATCCACTATACCCCAGGACCTGAAGTGGGAGCCCAACACAGACACCATCATCAAAAAGGCCCAGCAGAGGATGTACTTCCTGCGCCAGCTCAAGGAAGCTCGACCTGCCTAAGGAGCTGCTGGTCCACACAGCCATCATCCAGTCTGTCCTCTGCACGTCCATCACTGTCTGGTTTGGATCTGCTCCCATAAAGGACAGGACCAGAACTACAACGGACAGTTAGGACTGCAGAAAAGATCATCGGTGCCCACCTGCCCTCCGCCCATGACTTATACTCCTCCAAAGTCAGTAAACGGTCAGGAACCATCACTACAGACCCATCTCACCCCGGACACAACCTGTTCCAGCTTCTCTCCTCTGGGGGGCGCTACAGAGCCCTGTACGCCAAAACCAACAGACTCAGGAACAGTTTCTACCCACAAGCCATCTCTCTGATGAACAGCTGACTTCTGACCCACAGTGTCAGGTCCAGTTCTGGTCAATAACCCAGCAACACTGTCTCTACAGCACCTGTTTACTGGTTCCACTTATTATTCCTCTTATTTAGTATTATTCATCATTCCCATTCTCACATCTCACTTATTATTTGTTATTTATTCATCATTCCAGAGCTGTTCATAATGTTCATATTGTAATATAATAACATAATACTATTTATCCCAGTATCCTTTGCACTATGCTCCACATATTGCACTCATGCCTCTATATTGTTTCTGTTTAGAGTATGTATATATTGTGTATATATTGTTTATTTATTAGTGTGTCTATTTTGTTTTGGTTGTTTTGTATGTGTAAGCACATTTTGAGCAACGATGCTCCAAAGAATAATTCCTTGTATGTGTCTTCATACCTGGCAAATAAAACTGGTTCTGGTTCTGATTCTGATTCTGAAATACACAGAGACAATACATGGTCCTTTATTGTTAACCCTCGTGTTGTCTTCTCGTCAAAATTAAAAAACGTTTTTAATTGATGTTTTTAACTTTTTCTTACATTTTTGTCCCTTTTTTCAACACTTAAATTTTTTTTTTTCAATGTCACTTTTTTTGACGTTTTTAACACTACGTAACACTAACTTATTAACTTTAGTTTTACAGTTATTTTTGGAATTTATGGTCAATAAACCTCATTTATAGGAAATTATACCTAATGTTTGAGTTAGAAAAGCAGAAATTAGGAATTATTGAGACTAAAATTAAAGGAATGGATGTTGATGATAATCACAGACTGGAATATGTCAACTTTTACTCAATACTATTTCAAAAACACTTCCATTTGTTTTACAATGCTATAAAATTGAATAAGACGCCCCAAAATTAATGAAAGTAGAGATTTGGACTTGGCAAAGAGCGAATTAAAAAGAGCATTGATATAGGACAACATGAGGGCAACATGAGGACAACATGAGGACAACATGAAGACAACATGAGGACAACATGAGGACAACATGAGAGTAAAAAAAATTCAATGTGTCGGTCACCTTTTTCAAGTTTTTCAGTTTTTGTGTCACTTTTTGCGATGTTTTTGTTGATTGTTTTTCAGTTTTTTTATTTTGGCGTCTGCTTTTTCCGACATTTTTGTCACTTTTTTTCAACTTATGACTTATTTTACTTGTGAAGAGTGTTGAATGGAACCATCCACTTTATTTTTTTGATACTTTGGTTGAAAGAAAACCCAAATTTCTGACATATAAATGTGTTATAAATGGGTCAACTTTGACCTGAAGATAAAAGGACAAAAGGAGGACATGAAGAACCAACTTTACAGTGAAGTAGGAAACTTCTCTGGAACATTTCCATATTCAGAGATTCAGCCTTCTTCCAGATAAGAGTTTTTTTGTGATTTTTGCAAAAATCCTTGATTATGTGGCACGTTTTCCTAAAAGAATCCGATGGAATATGCCAGATATTTATGGAATTTAGTGCGATGAAACTTGCGGGAACTTGCAATAACTGCTGTTTGATGCAGAAGAGACGGTTGGTCTTGTTGCGTAATTACGTCACTTCATAATGTTCCCATGGCAACGGGGGAAAATGGCTGCCCTTGTATGACGTACCCGCAACATTTTTCAACTTTCTGCTCAGATATATGTGACTTTTTTGAAAATTCAGTGATTATGACATCATGCGAGCCCTGCGTTATTTTGCGCGGAAATCAGCAATTTATGCGACGACAGTGCGGCGTATATGTAAAAATACTCCCCCCCCCCAACCACGCATTAATATGCAGACTTTGGCTGATTTTGCATTGAATCATGCGATCGCATAATTGCTTTTTTCTGGAGGGACTGATTTACATATTCAGAGATTCAGATTTCTTCAACGAGGAAGAAGGAGCAGATTTAATTTAAAGAACTTGACTTTGTTTTTGAAAAATTAAACATTTCTTAGCAGCAGAGTATTTTAAGTCTTACATGTAACATGGAACAGAGAGCCGTGTGTCTGCGTCGCTGTGTGGCAAAACACGAGGTAAGGCCGGCTGCACGCGGCTGGCGTGGCGTGTTTGTTTTTATTTCGTCTCCCATGGTAACAGGTTAGAGCGTGCATACTGTGCGTGACACGCACGTCTCAGGGGCAAAAACACATGCATGCTAGAAATAGAATCAACTTCTATTATTCATGCAACACACTTTATTTCACAGTAACACTACTGGATATGATATTTACAGTAGAATGCTGTAAAGTTACATTACAACCTTGTCACCATGACAACATCACAGTAGTCTAAGTATTACAGTAGAAATCACAGTACAGTAGAAATCACAGTAGTCTAAGTATTACAGTAAAAATCACAGTAGTCTAAGTATTACAATAAAATAGACATAAGTGCAGATATAAATGTAATTAAAAATAATAATAATTATCAATTTTCAAATATTGCAGGTCATTACAGAAGGAAGTATTCTCTCAGTATATACTTATGTTAACATACATTCCTCTGATCTTAACTATTAATCAAAATAATTCATAATTTCTGTTCTACTTTTTAACTCAAATATTAGGTATAATTCTATATAAATGAGGGTTATTGACCATGAATTCTAAAAAGTAGTAAAACTAGTAATGTGGTGTTAGGGAAAACTAAAGAAAAGTCTAAAAAACAGACGAAAATGTCATGTGTTGAAAAAGGTTTTTGACCCCGGAGGACAACACGAGGGTTTTTACCCAAATATGTGAGCTAACCTGCAGCTGACGGCAGAGTGAAGGATCCACGTTGGTGGATCAGAGAGTAGAGGTTGTTCTTGGTATTTAAAAAATATCTCTTTAAACCTGCAATCGGTTCGTAATGTGAATAGAGGTGGTTCATAAAAGTTGTCCGAGCTTTTGGATCATCACACGGACTAAGATCATGAGCATGAACACGCCTTATACAGTTTTCAATTTCATTATTTTCCATATTACATACTGATAAGTGTAAGTCAATATCAAAGCTGTGCACATAACCTCTAAACATCTTTGAATCGGTCTTGTAGGTCTTGTGTTTCTCCAGCAAGTTATCCAGGTACTGCAAATACAAATCGATGGCAGCTTTGATAGCCTTAACATAGTCTGATGCAGGTCTGCCAGTCTGAACATCCAGCCGAGCCCCGTGGATCAACATCTGGACGTGGAAGGCGGCTCCGTTGACCCAGATCTTGAACCCACGGCTGCTCATCTGTCCGTCATGCTGCAGGGAGTTTCTGAGGATGGTGAGATGGTTGCTCAACTGCTGTTCCAGTCTCCTCAGTTCCTCCCGTAATCGCTGGTCATTGTTCATGAACACCTGATGGCGTTTCAGATACTCGGTCATTGTGTCCCGGACACTCGAAGCTTTCTCTTCCCCAAACACACGGCGTAGCATGCTGTATGTGTTATCACGTGGCTGAGAGCCGCTCTTGATGGCGAGCTCTATGATCATGGAAATCATCAAAGCTCCAAGTCCAACAGCATTCGAGACTGGAGTCAGTGAACCAATAGCAGATCCCAGTTTCTCGACGTATTCTGGCCCTTTGTTTGACAGCATGTCATTAGAGAACGCCAACAGCATCGCGTTGGAGTCGGTACCAGAATATCTCAGCAGAGACTCATCTATGCCTACATCTGGTAGGAGGCATGGTTGATGTAAAGCGTCTTCATAAGTCACAAGAGCAACACTATCGTAATTCCCTTGTGACCAGTCAGAGCCCATGATTATTCCTCTCGATCTGGGATCGCTCACACAAAGTTCAGACTGAACACTATAATCAGAATGCACTGAGATGAAATCCATGCGCTCCCTCACATATAACCAGGACAACAACTCCAGCAGCCAATCAGAACTCTGAGAACGTTAGGCGTGTGTGTTGACTTGTCTCTAAAGTCCAATGTGTCCAAGGTCCAGAAAAACAAATGGTGCTGCATGAATCTACATTTATAGTTTGCTGTTCAAATACAACCCACATGCAATGATTCCAGATTATTCCTTCATGTGCATTATAAGTGTTTTATAAGCTGCATCATTAAAGAAAACCTTCCCAGAATGCACCTCAGAAACGGGACAAAGACAGAAAACATACACACGATGTTGCCTAACCTACTTCAGCATTTATATCATTAAATCATACAACAATGAGCAATTTCAAGAGATTATTTAAAATGAATATATTAAAGGGATAGTATTATATAATGACTGTATGGTTTCTTGTTATCTATATACTCACATACCTATATACTAATATATCTATATGCTAATATATCTATATACTAATATATCTATATATTAATATGTCTATCTCCTAATATATCTATATACTAATATATCTATATACTAAGTCTAGTATGTGTGTTATTATTTAATCTGCTATAGATAGAGGGTATAGAAAGAAGAAAAAAGGGAAGAAAAGAAACAAAAACAGTGTACATGTGTGTGTGTGTTTGCATGTGTGTAATAAGTGAAGATTCTGTATTTACTAAAGGATAAAAGTAGAGTTTTGGGAATTTTTAGTTTGAATGACTTTCAATCATTTTGGAAGATTGTGCTGAAAAGTACATGACCTTATCTTAATTATTTATACTGTATGTATGCATGAATGTATGTATATATATTTCAGTGTGCCGATGTGCTGCAATAGCAGCAATCAGCGCAATGACTATTATTGCCCATACTTATTATTATTATTCCGCCAGACTTTTGTCCTGCTACTAGTCCTGGAGCGTTGCCAACACGCGCACACAAAATACATCAAAACGTGTGTAATGATCAGGAATGGTGGGCTATGACTTTTCTAAGAGATTTACCGCGCGGTTTTCATGAAAACTGCAAAAGATTTCTTGTAGACTTTAATGGGAAATATTCGGGAAATCGCTCAACATTGCTCAAAACCCCCCTCTTTGGGGCCATGCTGTATCGCCATACTTTAACGTAGAAACATGATTAAAAGTTTAAACCGAAGACAAGACTTTGCCGTTTATTGGGCTGAATGGGCGTTCAGATATCAAGCACGGTTTCTTCCAAATCCCAGTTTACGTTTCGTCCCGTTTTCAGACCGTCTCAGATTTTTCAATGTGTGTGTATGTGGTGAATGTTGAGAGCTAGAGTGGAGGACAGAGTGGGGAGATTAAAAAAATCATCTTGGTTCTCTCTCAATAACTTGCTCCCACACCAACAATTCTAACTTGTCATGGACAATTTATACATCAATACGTAGGTATTCTTGTACGCGATATGAATTATACTTTTCGCTCAATGACCTTTCAAATGACAAGAGTTCCCAATCTTCCTCCATTCACTGCCATGTTAAACATTGTCCACATTTCTGAGCAAAACGCAGAGCGAAGCCCTTTTTTAAATTGCTGATACGCCCACATTTTTATGTTTATCCAGATACATTTTAAATTTAATAACAAAGGCCTTCTGGTGCCCACGGTAACGTTATTTTATTGATATGTCGTTTTCTTTTGGTGATATGACCATTTGTTTGAGAACTTGTTCAGTGTCTGAATAGCTGGTGCCAGCTATTCAGACACTGAACAAGCTGTTCAGTTGTTGCAGCAGGTGCTCCGGTTGTTAACTGATTACATAGATAGACATATTAATATATAGATATATTAGTATATAGATATATTAGCATATAGATATATTAGTATATAGGTATGTGAGTATATAGATATATTAGTATATAGGTATGTGAGTATATAGATATATTAGTATATAGATAACAAGAAAGCATACAGTCATTATATAATACTATCCCTTTAATATATTCATTTTAAATAATCTCTTGAAATTGCTCATTGTTGTATGATTTAATGATATAAATGCTGAAGTAGGTTAGGCAACATCGTGTGTGTGTTTTCTGTCTTTGTCCCGTTTCTGAGGTGCATTCTGGGAAGGTTTTCTTTAATGATGTAGCTTATAAAACACTTATAATGCACATGAAGGAATAATCTGGAATCATTGCATGTGGGTTGTATTTGAACAGCAAACTATAAATGTAGAGTCATGCAGCACCATTTGTTTTTCTGGACCTTGGACACATTGGACTTTAGAGACAAGTCAACACACACGCCTGACTTTTTCAGAGTTCTGATTGGCTGCTGGAGTTGTCGTCCTGGTTGTATATGAGGGAGCGCCTGGATTTCATCTCAGTGCATTCTGATTATAGTGTTCAGTCTGAACTTTGTGTGAGCGATCCCAGATCGAGAGGAATAATCATGGGCTCTGATTGGTCACAAGGGAATTACGATAGTGTTGCTCTTGTGACTTATGAAGACGGTTTACATCAACCATGCCTCCTACCAGATGTAGGTATAGATGAGTCTCTGCTGAGATATTCTGGTACCGACTCCAACGCGATGCTGTTGGCGTTCTCTAATGACATGCTGTGTTTTTGATAATAAAGCTTATTGAAGCTCTCTCTTACTCTGCTTTTGGGTCCTCCTTCATTCCGCGTTGTCACACATTTACATTTCATAATAAATCATTGTTCCTTTATGTGCATTATAAGTGTTTTATAAGCTACTAATAAAGAAACCCTTCCAGAATGCACCTCAGAAACGGGACAAAGACAGAACCATGAGCAGGATATTGACTGTGTTATGGTTGTCTAAGCCACTGGATGCCTAAAATATCCCTCGGGATAAATAAAGTACAGTATTTGGTATCCAGTTACCTAAAGGATTATTAGGAACACCTGTTCAATTTCTCATTAATGCATGGTTGTTGGTGCCAGACGGGCCGGTCTGAGTATTTCACCATCTGCTCAGTTACCGGGATTTTCACGCACAACCATTTCTAGGGTTTACAAAGAATGGTGTGAAAGGGAAAAACACCCAGTATGCAGCAGTCCTGGGGGGGGAAATGCCTTGTTGATGCTAGAGGTCAGAGGAGAATGGGCCGACTGATTCAAGCTGATAGAAGAGCAACTTTGACTGAAATAACCACTCGTTTCAACCGAGGTATGCAGCAAAGCATTTGTGAAGCCACAACACGCACAACCTTGAGGCGGATGGGCTACAACAGCAGAAAACCCCCCCGGGTACCACTCATCTCCACTACAAATAGGAAAAAGAGGCTACAATTTGCAAGAGCTCACCAAAATTGGACAGTTGAAGACTGGAAAAATGTCGCCTGGTCTGATGAGTCTGGTTTCTGTTGAGACCTTCAGATGGTAGAGTCAGAATTTGGCGTAAACAGAATGAGAACATGGATCCATCATGCCTTATTACCACTGTGCAGGCTGGTGGTGGTGGTGTAATGGTGTGGGGGATGTCTGACCATGTCCATCCCTTTATGGCCACCATGTACCCATCCTCTGATGGCTACTTCCAGCAGGATAATGCACCATGTCACAAAGCTCGAATCATTTCAAATTGATTTCCTGAACATGACAATGAGTTCACTAGACTAAAATGGCCCCCCCAGTCACCAGATCTCAACCCAATAGAGCATCTTTGGGATGTGGTGTAACGGGAGCTTCGTGCCCTGGATGTGCATCCCACAAATCTCCATCAACTGCAAGATGCTATCCTCTCAATATGGACCGACATTTCTAAAGGATGCTTTCAGCACCTTGTTGAATCAATGCCACGTAGAATTAAGGCAGTTCTGAAGGCAAAAGGGGGTCGAACACAGTATTAGTATGGTGGTCCTAATAATCCTATAGGTGAGTGTGTATGTGTGTGTGTCTGAAAAAAAGGACAGTAGAGCCAAGCCCAGCTGGTACTAGCAGAGGGTAAACAACATTAGATTACTTACAATCACTTTGTGTATTACAAGTTTTCTGAAAGTTTAAATGTGCAAATGAAGCATTATCTCAGGCTGGTAAATCTGTGATAATTAGCAGAACTTTCCAAACATTTAAAAGGTTACAAATTATTTTATTTTGTTGTTAACAGCTTCAAAATAAATGCATTTTCTCCATGTTGTCAACAATGAAATGTTCAATATATCAGGCACTGAATAATATATGATGAAAGCCCTGTGTAATAGCTAGACATGTACAAGTCAAAATAAAGCATATATATATATACATACAGTACATATTGTATACACATACATTACATATACATACAGTATAAAAATATTCTTCCAATTGAAACTAAAAATGTGACTGAAGCGAGAGAGCGCCCAGTGACGTTTGAACAAAGCAGTTAATTAATTATTAAACAACAATTCATCATTAGAAATGTAACCGTAGCAGGCATCTCACAACGTAATCCACATTCATATTTAGACAAAACCAATGATATATTGGCTACATAAAAGGCTAAAAGTTGGAAGTTACAACAGAAGGATAACAAAGCGTTGTCATAGGTCTCAGAGCACTGCAGACCGACTCGCTGCAAGAGGTTTCAAGTCTTTGGTCTGAACTGGGCTGAAGTTTAAGTTGAAACAGTATTGATAAAACAAAAAAGACCAAACAAACCAACAGGTTAGATGTACATGAAAACTGTATTCTTAATTAAAAACAAAAGAAAACTAGACATATCTTTGTAATAATGAGACAGCAGTAGGATACGTGCAGATTAAAATGTTAAATCTGTTGAATTTTCTCTTTAAGAAAAACCAAATGAATAAAATCATCTTCTTAACTGCTCTGTTCCACTGTCACACACATTTACAGGTGATATTTTGACTTTGTTAGCAGTTAAAATGAATGGAAACATGGTCTCAGTGAAAGTGTGTGTGAAGGTGTGTAAGTGTGTGTTAGTATCAGCATCAGAGAATGACAGCTCTCCTCTGTTCCAGTCTAGAGTCACTCTGATCCTCTGGACCTTCTTCTGCACTACAACATCAGTGCGTGGAGCTGGTGGTGAGGCCACTGCATATTTAGCTTTATGGAACAATATTATCCATAATCCAGTCTGTATGCTTCCCTTCCTCTGGACAGACTCTGCTAACATGCCGATTGCCCAGCTTTTGCTGTCTCCAACCTCGTTATCCCAGCTGTGAGTCCCTGAGTTAAAGCCCTCGGAGCCCAGGACAGAGGGGTATCTATCAAACCTCTCTGGATTATCAGGAAGTTGCTGTCTCTCTCCTAGTCTCACACTGGTCAGGTATCCAGACAGGATGAGGGTTGGACCAGCAGTGTTTGGGTCCAGAATAACAGGAGTGTAGGAGACCATGTCCTTCATCTAGGTCCAGATGTTGAAGCCCAGGTGTTGGGCCTCGTCTATCAGAGCTCCTAAGAGCAGCATGGGATTCTAGAGCAGGGGCCGTTGCTGGACTCTTCCCACTGCAGCCTTGTTGTTGATCAGCAATCTTAAACATATTGCATTATCTGCAACATATTAAAATGTATTACCTTTTTGCAGTATTGCCACTGAAAATATCGCGATACTATGCTGTATCGATTTTTCCCCCACCCCTAATTTCTACATAGTCATTACTAAGGACATAACAGAAATTGTTTTTTTATGAAAAAAAAAATACATTTTGGACTATTTGATTTCATGAGTTCGACAATCAACTAGTGTGGACTTCACCGGAAAACAGGAAATAAACAGGAGGTATGGATTAACCCAATTTTCATGCATTTCTTTCACGTCTACAACAGTCAGATTCATTGTGTTCCCTCAGAAGAAATCACTGCACATGGCTAGGCAATGGTAATGACATTTTGAACATGTTAAGAGGCTAATATCACGTTTAAAACTTGCCCTGTTGAAGCCTGTTGGGTGCTAACTCTAGCAGGAGGCTAACTGGTTAGTTTTCTCTCTACTGACAGACCTCCACATGTACAAACAACAGAGCTACGTGTTGAAATCGACCAGAATACTCCTTTAAAGTATGATGTGGAAATGGCCAAAGTCACGCTATTTTCGAACTTTCAATTCAAAATGGCGAACTTATTGTTGGGTTTAGGGTGTGGCTCTAATGAGCTTTTTTGTACGTCTTGTGTACCAAATTTTGTTGGTCTACGTTAAAGGTTCAGTAGGTAACTTTTGTAAAAATGTATTTTTTACATATTTGTTAAAACTGTCACTATGCCCTGACAGTAGAATATGAGAGAGATAATCTGTGAAAAAATTAAGCTCCTATGGCTCCTCCCTGTGTCCCTGATGCCATTTGGCAGAAATGCACCGCTCCCGGTCGGAAACAGCCAATCAGAGCCAGGAGGACTGTCTTAGCAGTGTCAATCACTCTCGTGTACGCGCTGCTCATAACCCTCCCCCCCCCCCCGCACAGCGCGTACCGTGTCCAAGCTCAAGATTGCCAGTGTGCTGCAGCTGTGCTAATCACGGAGAAACAACTTTTCAGGAAAACTGCCAATTTCTCGAGTGACACCTGCTCAGAAAACAAAGACGGGGAAACAGAAGAAGACCGATGACGAAAAGCGAGCTAAAAAGAAAGAATTAAACCGAGCCGAAATAAAACAAGGGTCAACCTCGTAGCGGCTTTTCAGAGGCGGAGGGAGCTACGCCTCCTGAAAGGATTCAACACGGATTCAATCAGAGCTAGCCACATTTCTGCTTGACATGTAAGTATCCCTGCTGGATTTGTTTCATTTATTAATAACCAGCTACACAACTAAACTAGCGATGGTTACAGTATCGCTGGTGATAGCGCAAATCTCATTTTACTCTGTAGCTTGTTGCTAGCTAAGTCTAACAGTTAGCTTGTTAGCTTGTAGCACGGCAGGAATGTTGTAGCTAACTCGTTCACCCTCAGTATAAGCCATATTGTTTCGATCCCTACATTTAGTAAGCCTAAATGTGTTTTTGTCGATCATAATTAAATGCAGCTATGGTGAAACTACTTTAATTGTGCGCTGTCCCTGCCCCTGTTTCTTCCCCCTCAGGATTGTAAATCAAATGTCTGACACACATTCTTTATGCTCCTCCAACAGGTCAGACATCGCCCCAGACACAGAGGCACGTGAAGGAATCGTCTTCAGTCCAAATCAAGATGTTCAGTATTTCCTTGTGTGTACTTTGCAAAAAAAGCTGATTTATTTTACCCATATGCAAAATAAAACCTAAGACATATTTCTAAGATGTTGTTATTCCTTGGCTTAGTGAGCTTCCTCAGTGATTCATCATTCCTACTGAAAGTTTAGTGTTTTAAATTGATCCAAAAGGTAATTCAGTAATGTACTGTGTAAAGTGCTGCTTTTGTTCTCACAAATGAGCGATTACATAAACATTTTTAATCCCTTTTTTATTGAAAAATATTTCCAAAACTTTTAATAGAAATATTTTAAATAAGCAATTTTTTTACATACAGTTTTAAAAGCACAGCACACAACAGCTAAACCCTCCTCAGAATAAAGCCCCTGTATTGTGTGGAAAGCATCGGTGGCCCTGCTTACTAGCCTGCGCGTTCACGGCAGGCTCGAGGAGCTGTGGAGGGGGGGCTGTAGCGCAGCAGAGAGCAAGGGGGAGGAGCCTGTGAGGTGTGCTTGTTCAAATTTTTAGGCTAAGTCCACGTTTCCTCAAAACTACCTACTGCAGCTTTAAACCAACTACTCCATTTTCTTTATTTGGTAGGGGACACTAGCGAGCCATTTTTGTGCGGCTATTCCTGAACCCATTAAAATACGTAAATATAATCATCCTCTTTATCTCTAACTGTTCTGTTTCACTGTCACACACAACTTCACTGGTGATATCTTCAGTGGGACTTTATTCCCAGGAACAATTAATGGAAACATCTTCTCAGTGAAAGTGTGTGTGAAGATGTGTATGTGTGTGTTAGTATCAGCATCAGAGAACGACAGCTCTCCTCTGTTCCAGTCCAGAGTCACTCTGATCCTCTGGACCTTCTTCTGCAGTATGAGACGAGTGCGTGGAGCTGGTGGTGACCATGCAGAGTATTTACCTTGATGGAACATTAATTCCCATAACCCAGACAGTATGCTTCCCTTCCTCTGGACAGACTCTGCTACCACACCCAGTAATCAGTATGTACTGTCTCCAACCTCGACATCCCAGCTGTGAGTCCCTGAGTTAAAGCCCTCAGAGCCCAGGACAAAGGGGTATTTATCAAACCTCTCTGGGTTATCAGGAAGCTGCTGTGTCTGTCCTACTCTCACACTGGTCAGATCTTCAGACAGGATGAGTTCTGGATGAGCAGTGTTTGGGTCCAGAATCACAGGAGTGTAGGAGACCATGTCCATCATCTTGGTCCAGATGTTGAAGCCCAGGTTGCCCAGGTGTTGGGCCTCGTCTATCAGAGCTCCTGAGAGCAGCTGTGGATCCTCCAGCAGGGGGGGCTGCTGGACTCTTCCCACTGCAGCCTTGTAGTTGATCAGGAATGAGACGTCTTCAGCTCTCAGCTGCTCCTCTGTGGCTCTGACGGAGTCTGAAAGAGCTGCTATCTCTCTGCTCAGAGGCTCCACCTTCTCCTTCATCCTCTGACTCTTCTGCTCCTCTTCCTCCCTCAGTGCAGCCAGCCTGGCCTCCTCTTGGACCATCATTTATTTTCCAACAGGACAATGACCCCAAACACCCCTCCAAGCTGTGTATTTGACCAAGAAGGAGAGTGATAGAGTGCTGCGCACTCACCGAACCTGAACCCAGTCCAGATGGTTTGGGGAGAGCTGGACCGCAGAGTGAAGGTAAAAGGGCCAACAGGTGCTGAGCATTCTGGGAACTCCTTCAAGACTGTTGGGAAACCATTTCAGGTGACGACCTCTTGAAGCTCATCAAGAGAATGCCAATTACACAGTAATCAAAGCAAAGGGGGGGTACTTTGAAGAAACTAGAATATAAGACATGTTTTCAGGTATTTCCACTTTTTTGTTGAGTACATAATTCCACATGTGTTTATTTACATTGTAGATTATCACTGAAGGCATCAGAACTATGAATGGTCATGAAAAGAAAGGAAACTCATTGAATGAGAAGGTGGTTCCAAACTTTTGGCCTGTATGTCTATGCAATGCGTCTGTGCCACCACCAGTTTGGGACGGACATCTGACCCACTTGACCATGCAGACATAGACAAAGACAGACCTTTGTGCGGATTTTGGATGTTCATGTGAAAGATATGCCAAACTAAGTAACATGGAACAACATTTCACAGATTAAAAAGGTGTTTTTCATTATTGTAGTGTTACAAACATGTTGAATGTAATATCACAAGAGGTAATGCTAATCCTCCGTTACTGATTCAGACAGGTTGCTCACGTCACATCTACGTCTTCCAGCTCAGTAACGCTCGGTATCACCGGGAAAGAGCTCCTAATAGACTTCAATCGTCTCCATGGAAACAACGGGACCTGTTGGTCAACTTCTTTAACTGTCTATTGCTGTGTAGGCTACAGTTGAGACTCCTTAAATAAGAAGTTATGATTTTTGCTGTGCACATGCGAATTAGTGTCTTCTTTGATCGGCTGCACGTGAGAGCATGTTACCTCCTCCTATCAGACCATAGAGCATGTTACCCTCCTCCTATCAGACCATAGAGCATGTTACCCTCCTCCTATCAGACCATAGAGCATGTTAACCTTCTCCAATCAGACCATAGAGTATGTTACCCTCCTCCTATCAGACCATAGAGCATGTTAACCTCCTCCTATCAGACCATAGAGCATGTTACCCTCCTCCTATCAGACCATAGAGCATGTTACCCTCCTCCTATCAGACCATAGAGCATGTTAACCTCATTCTATCAGACCATAGAGCATGTTAACCTCCTCCTATCAGACCATAGAGCATGTTAACCTCCTCCTATCAGACCATAGAGCATTTTAACCTCATTCTATCAGACCATAGAGCATGTTAACCTCCTCCTATCAGACCATAGAGCATGTTAACCTCCTCCTATCAGACCATAGAGCATGTTAACCTCCTCCTATCAGACCATAGAGCATTTTAACCTCCTCCTATCAGACCATAGAGCATGTTAACCTCCTCCTATCAGACCATAGAGCATGTTAACCTCCTCCTATCAGACCATAGAGCATGTTAACCTCCTCCTATCAGACCATAGAGCATGTTACCCTCCTCCTATCAGACCATAGAGCATGTTAACCTCCTCCTATCAGACCATAGAGCATGTTACCCTCCTCCTATCAGACCATAGAGCATGTTACCCTCCTCCTATCAGACCATAGAGCATGTTAATCTCCTCCTATCAGACCATATGTTAACCTCCTCCAATCAGACCATAGAGCATGTTACCCTCCTCCTATCAGACCATAGAGCATGTTAATCTCCTCCTATCAGACCATATGTTAACCTCCTCCAATCAGACCATAGAGCATGTTAACCTCCTCCTATTGCTGCATGAACACACAACACAACCAAATACATGTACACACTGCATATATACACACAACACAACCAAATACACAAACACGCTGCATATACACACAACACAAACAAATACACAAACGCTGCATGAGATTCCGTTGTGTATTTGGTTGTGTTGTGTACATATGCAGCGTGTTTGTGTATTTGGTTGTGTTGTGTACATATGCAGCGTGTTTGTGTATTTGGTTGTGTTGTGTGTATATAAAGCGCGTTTGCTAATGTGTTGCCAAATTATTAGATTTTCTCTCCCGACAGAGGTCAAGCATTTGGTTTTGTTTTTAATTTTTTTCCCCCTTTCATACAATACAACACAAAATACAATAGAACCGCTGGCACGGAAGTGGAAGAACAATACAATCGCATTCTGGCCCAATGGCCCATGGCAGCCGTCGAATGCAAGACGGATCCCAGAGACCCAAAGACCGATGCCGCGGTAGTAGAAAAATACAACCGCGTTCTTTCCCGGGTCCCAGAGACCCGACAGCCTTCTGCCCCGGGTCCCAGAGACCCGATAGCCTTCTGCCCCTGGTCTCAGAAACCCGACAGCCGAGGCCGCGGTAGTAGAAAAATACAACTGCGTTCTGCCCCGGGTCCCAAAGACCCGTTGGACACACCTCCGCATGAGACGGGACCGCATGAGACGGGACGGATGACATGGGACGCTCCAGGCTGCAGCCATACCCGTCTCAGGTATGAGGACACATACGAGGAATTCTTCTTTGGAGCATCGTTGCTCACACTGTGCTTACACACACAAAACAACCAAAACAAAATATACACACTAATATATACACAATATATACACACTAATATATACACAATATATACACACTAATATATACACAATATATACACACTAATATATACACAATATATACACACTAATATAGTATACACAATATATACACACTAATATATACACAATATATACACACTAATATATACACAATATATAGACAATATATACACACTAATATATACACAATATATACACACTAATATATACACAATATATAGACAATATATACACACTAATATATACACAATATATACACACTAATATAGTATACACAATATATACACACTAATATATACACAATATATACACACTAATATATACACAATATATAGACAATATATACACACTAATATATACACAATATATACACACTAATATATACACAATATATAGACAATATATACACACTAATATATACACAATATATACACACTAATATATACACAATATATACACAACGCCCCCTTAATAACTGTATGGGGGGGGGGGGGGGTTATAACCCACCCATTTAATTATAATACATCTTAAAGTTGTGAACTGTAGACCCCACAAGATATTATCCGTTGGTATGAAAACCTGCATTTTAAATTATTAATCTACACTTTTAAACTTTACTGTCATTTTTACCACAAAATGCAGAGTAAAATACCATAATGTTCTTTTCTGGTTCATTACTGTAATAAACATTGCATTATGGGTATTATGGGTAACATTGCATTATGGGTATCAAGCCAACTCTGTCTCCTGCACGATCCGTCCCCTGTCCCTCCGGCATGATCCGTCCCCCGTCCCTCCTGCATGATCCGTCGCCCGTCCCTCCTGCACGATCCGTCCCCCGTCCCTCCTGCACGATTCGTCCCCCGTCCCTCCTGCACGATCCGTCCCCCGTCCCTCCTGCACGATCCGTCCCCCGTCCCTTCTGCACAATCCGTCCCCCGTCCCTCCTGCACGATCCGTCCCCCGTCCTTTCTGCACGATCTGTCCCCCGTCCCTCCTGCACGATCCTTCCCTCCTGCACAATCCATCCCCTGTCCCTCCTGCACGATCTGTCCCTCCTGCACGATCCGTCCCCCGTCCCTTCTGCACGATCTGTCCCCCGTCCCTCCTGCACGATCTGTCCCTCCTGCACAATCCGTCCCCCGTCCCTCCTACACAATCCGTCCCTCCTGCATGATCTGTCCCTCCTGCAGAATCCGTCCCCCGTCCCTCCTGCATGTTCCGTCCCCCATCCCTCCTGCACGATCCGTCCCCACTAACAGCAGACCGCTACTGTGGACCAGATTGTGCAGCGTCGTAAATCCTCTACATCATGATTATCATCTGCGCATGTGCAGAACGCATCGTGTACCTAACCTCCCTGGTTTTCAACACTAACTTATTAAATTTAGTTATTTCAGTTAGCTTAACAGCTGGTTTGATTTGCATTGAGAGATGATTTTATGGAAAGTTCCCCATGCCGATTTCTATGTATGGGTAAGGGAATGTGATGATGGGGGGCGGGGGGGGATTTTTAAGTCCAAATGCCACGGGAACTTTATCAGGATGCATAGTATCCTGATCCATGAAATAACTGGCCTTTAAAAATAAATATATCTTGTGTATACTTATGCCCCTGTATTTTAACATAGGGGGGTGTATACTTATGCCCCCTGTATTTTAACATAGGGGGGTGTATACTTATGCCCCTGTATTTTAACATAGGGGGGTGTATACTTATGCCCCCTGTATTTTAACATAGGGGGGTGTATACTTATGCCCCCTGTATTTTAACATAGGGGGGTGTATACTTATGCCCCCTGTATTTTAACATAGGGGGTGTATACTTATGCCCCTGTATTTTAACATAGGGGGGTGTATACTTATGCCCCTGTATTTTAACATAGGGGGGTGTATACTTAAGCCCCTGTATTTTAACATAGGGGGGTGTATACTTATGCCCCCTGTATTTTAACATAGGGGGGTGTATACTTATGCCCCTGTATTTTAACATAGGGGGGTGTATACTTATGCCCCCTGTATTTTAACATAGGGGGGTGTATACTTATGCCCCTGTATTTTAACATAGGGGGGTGTATACTTATGCCCCTGTATTTTAACATAGGGGGGTGTATACTTATGCCCCCTGTATTTTAACATAGGGGGGTGTATACTTATGCCCCTGTATTTTAACATAGGGGGTGTATACTTATGCCCCCTGTATTTTAACATAGGGGGGTGTATACTTATGCCCCCTGTATTTTAACATAGGGGGTGTATACTTATGCCCCCTGTATTTTAACATAGGGGGGTGTATACTTATGCTACTATGTATTTTAAGGAAGAACAATTATTTATTTACAATACATTATTCATTCATAAAGAACATGTTTTTTTATTTGATTTTTTATTCCTCTTTTTAGTCAATTTAAGCATGGGTATGTAAATGTATGAGCACCACTGTAGTACAGGAACCATTCTCACACTGTGGCCATACAAGGTGCCTTACACACACACACACACACACACACACACGGACACACACACCTTTGTTTTGTTGTAGTTTGTAAAAAGGTATATAGGTTTTGATGATTGAAGGATTATTGATTGGCCATTGATCATTTTGAAGTAAAAAAAAAATTCTACTATACTTTAAATAGCAGTTGTTGTGATTATTTGGTGTATTTGTTGTAATAATTGCTGGTTGAACATGGTCAGTGCTTGAATTCACCCCTTTGTCTGTTCCTTTCAGAGAGACAAGATAAATGAATCAAATTAATTAAGATTTGTATGGTAAAAGGAACGCCACCTATGAGACTGTTTCACAGTTCATTATTGGTCCTTGATTCCAGGATGGTGCCCCGTTTTGATTGTTTGTCAATTTAATAGTTATTTTCATTACTTTATTAATATTGATAAAGAAATCTTTTATAATTTGCCAATAAATGAATCCGTGCCATGCCAATTCCCAACACAAGTCAACGGCATTTCTACAATTTCATGATCACAGCTTCCATCTTTTAAGGACTGGAAGAAGTTTACAATGTTCACGAGCAATTTGTTTAATCATTGGTACGCCCCAGGCTAGGGGTGTCTAGGACGCAACATGAACAAGAAGAAAGGCCCCATCTTTCCCGTCCCCCAAGCAGCCACAAAACTTCTTCCGTTGTCACAATGTATTTTATTTGACATTAAACCTTCAATGTCGATTGTGATTACATAATAATTATATAGAATAAAGCTTAAGGGTGGTCTACCATGAAAACAACAAACAAAACAATACTATCTAGAGAGTAAGAACTTAACCTAACGAACCAACATGTGGTCAAAAGAACAACAAAGACTTACCTCCCTAAACTAAGAAAACAGGAGAAAAACCGAACACATCTGGAGCTCCACCCTTACAATTAGAAACTGAAATACTAATCTAACAACAACGTAACACAGACACCGTGTGGCTGGCTGGCTGGCTGGGTTGAGAGGAGAGGAGAGGAGAGGAGAGGAGAGGAGAGGATGAGGAATGCCTGCTGGCTCCTTCTCTGCCGACGCCTGCCATCTTTCTTCCTTAAATATCCCGTACTCAACAGCTGCAGCCAATCATGAGCTGGGTGTGGGCTGCCTCCACCAGTCATCCGCAAGCACCGGCACGGCGCTATTTGCATACAAGAAAACACAGGACACACACACTGCAAAACAAACAAATACTACAGCTGTTGTAACAATCATTCTGAATTATTTTATACAAAGTTTATTAATTAGTTTAGACCAATAACCTGAAATATTTCTGTAAGTGTGATCCTGTCCAGACTCAACTGATCAGTAGTGAGAAACAGGAGGAGACTCTCCGTCCTACACAGGACACAGAGACACTGAGGAGCCAGGAAACCAGAACCCAAACCCAGGATAGAGAGTCTGAGTGAATGAGGTGTTGAAGGTGTGGAGGTGGATCAGTGAGTCAGAGGAGACTGTGTAGAAGGACAGAGAGCCAGCAGGACAGTCCACATACACTGCTACTCTGTTAGAGACACGGGGGGAGGAGATTGATGTCCTGCTGTTATTGTGCCGGACAGAGTAAACACCATTTGAGCAGTTCAGACTCCAGGACTGATCATTACATCCAAACCAACAGTCATCTCTTTTTCCCCTCCTGCTGATTCCTCTGTAACTCACTGATATATCAACATCATCTCTTCTCTCGACCTCCCAGTAACAGCGACCAGTCAGACCATCTCTACACAGCAGCTGAGGACGATCAAACCTCTCTGGATGACCAGGATATGGCTGATCCTCCTCCACATATGTGATCTTCCTGTTGTTGTGAGACAGTTTGAGTTTTCTGTCCACCGTGTTGGTGTCGACTGTGAGTTCACAGGAATCTGACGGAGAGAACGAGACACAACACAGCTGCAGTTATTAACCAATCAGCTCTTTGGTGATGACATCACAGGGTGGAATGAGTGATGTCACAGTCTGATGAATGAAATTAAAAACACACTTACACTTCCTCAGACCTGGTGTCAACCATCTGACTCCAGCAGGCTCCACCCTGAAAGGAGGGGGGGGGGGCATTACATCACTCTCTCACACACAGCTTCGTTCTGATCAAATGCAAGACTCTTCCAGACAGAAGTTAAGACAAACATGCCCTAATATGACTCCATAACTTACAAACCTAAACCCTACAAATCCACAAACTAACAGAGACAGACCAACAAAGGGCAGAGGAACAGGAGATGTAGAAAAAGAAGACAGGGGACTGGACAAGACCAACAAGACCATAACTGGGAACAGATGAGAGCAGAAATGGAGGGAGACAAGGGGATGGGCGGAGACAAAGACACATGACAGACAGGTAACAACAGAGCACATGGGAAACAGCAACGAGCACAAAACACACCACAATATACAATAATTCCTTCAGTTTCAATAGGTCCTTCGCCGCTTCGGCGCTCGGGCCCTAAAAATGTCCACCACAGTGGCACAAAAGCAGTCGGTCACAGCAGGATCCTGACAGTTTACTGCTCCAGAAATCAGCTGATGTGTATGAGAGTGTGTTGCTAGCTTACTTTATCAAACCATAATGACCAGGTCATGAGAATATTACTGAAACTACAGGTTGTTGTTGCACAATCGGCAATCAACAGGCCTCCCCACAAATTCTCACACACACATATATTGTGTTTGCACCGCAGCAAATAGGAAAGAATGTTGTCAAGCACTTTTTGAACTTACTTAGTCGGTACTCTCCCAGCACAAGAGGAACTTTGTACAATAATTGATCCAGACGTCAGTGTACGTCTCTGATCAATCACATGAGCCATGCAGCACCGGCAACTGACATTTTAAAAACCTAGCTAACTAGTCTGCCGAAAAAGTAGATCAATGCTTCATCCACACACTCTTGTAACTGTGTAGAAAGCACATTGCTTTGTGCTAAGCTAGGCTAAACCTGTCCTGGACCTTTCTCTGTCGAGTTGAAACTGATTTGATCCCGGGAAAGTGGGAAAAGGGGTTTGTTTCTTAAAACACACAGATATCTATTCAAACTACATCAATTATTAACAAGAGGGAGTTATTATTTACACAAATATCTCCTTTTTGTTCATCGGTCTGTGACCTCCAGATTCCCTGTGTTTTCTGTTTGTTTTTCCCTGTCAGTCTGCATCTGCAGAGGCGTGGCGCGGCAGGCATTATCAGGCACACCTGGCTTTAATCACAATCAACAGCAGTACAAGAAACCCAGCTCTCCAGTCACTCATTGCCAGATTATTTTCACTCACTATGTGGTAAACTCCTTAGGCCTTCTTTCTCAGTGCCTCAGTCTCTAGTGAGAAACTTAGCTTCGGAAATTGTTGTACTGCTGAATCTAACCTTGTCTCTCTCATCTGCAGCACCTGCCTAAACTCATCCACTGCCGTTGCCTGCCATGCTCCTTCGCCAACTGTAAACCATGCTTCCATCCGGACTGTCACTTCACCACCTTCCATTCACTCTCGGACTTGCTACATCCAAGAGTCGAAAAAACACTTGACTCAACATCGAGTCTGTGTTCTGAATCTGCTTCTGGGGTCCACACTAGAGCTAATCACAACACACCTGAGAGTGTCCAGTTTCCAGAGAGGATCCTTCTGTCCCGCTAACAGTAGCTTCACTCCCAAGTCTCCTGGATGATTGTAGCTCAGGTCCAGCACTCTCAGATGGGAGGGGTTGCAGCTCAGAGCTGAGACCAGAGAAGTACAGCCTTCCTCTGAGATCAGACAGCCTGACAGACTGCAAACACACAGAACAACACACAGGAAGCCTCTGTCAACACGTGGAGTCATGTGTTTGTTTTTATGTTTGTTGTCCAGGTACATTTTGGTCCAGATTTAGAATACATCTTTAAAATCATCTGTTTTATTTAATTATTTAACCCTCAGAGACCGAAGATCATTTTTACAACTCATTGTCCGTCTGGTTTCACTTTCTAAAGAAGCTTGTAAAACATCAACCCTGGTGTCTACAATCAATCTATGAACATCATTTTTTTCAGGACAAAGTTGGCTATTAGAATACCTCACACATATTACACACAGAGCCGTAAAAGCTGAGCCAATCTCCTCTAAAACACTTCTCATATATCTTGGGAGTCACAATGTGATGAAATAAACAACTTATACAGTTGACAAAATACATAAATTTTTCAAAAAAAGTCCAGATGCTAACCCTAACCCTATGACATTTGCTTATGCCAATAATCAAAATGTCATATTTATTGATATCACATCCACAGCAATGCTACACAAGCCTTTGTGTTATCTAAAACAGTTCTATATATTTGGAGTCGTCCATTGCAAAAATAAATATAACATTATAATATATCAACTATTTACATTTCTTCAAAAAAGGCCCAAATGTATGCCAAATCTCAAAACAGTGATGCAGTCTTCTCTGTATAACGTAATAGATCATCTTTGATCACATTAGACTAGTCTGACTTTGAGTGATCCATCTTTCCCACTATATACTATCTTTGTTCTCACTTGGATCTTGGATGTCCATATAAGGGGAAATGTGTGATGGACCTGCCTTCTCATTGGTTGAAAAAACATCAACACACTCGCAAAGCTTCATAGGAGACTTACACAGTTTTAGAAGTACCAAGGTCCAGGTATAAACGGTGGGGTGATCAGGCTTTTGCAGTTGCTGCCCCGAGACTCTGGAACAAGTTCCCCCCCTCGATATTCGTATTAATAGTACAGATTTAGCTCTTTTTAGGTCCAAACTCAAAACATATCGGTATGTCTGGCTTTTAATACATAGCAGTGTTGTGACAAATTCATTATTCTGTTGATATGCAACCTTTTCTATGTTCACTCTTTCTATTGGATGATGTGTTTTTACTCCTGGATTCTGATGTGAAGCACTTTGGAGACCTGCTGGCTGCTGTAAAGGGCTACATATGAATACATTTTGATTGAAAAGTAAACAACGAAAGAAGTTTCATAGAATTAAAAACTACTGCCCAAGTTTATTGTATTAGCAGACACAAAGCTACACATCCGCTGTTTATCAAATAAAGTTATTTATATTTTAAATGGTCATCAGTTGAATTGGTTAATGATATCTGACCTGAGAGTCTCCAGTGTGCAGTGTGGACTCTTCAGTCCATCAGAGATCAGCTTCCCTCCTGAATCCTGCAGGTTGTTGCTACTCAGGTCCAGCTCTCTCAGACTAGAGGACTGGGAGCTGAGAACTGAGGACAGAGCTTCACAGCTTCTCTCTGACAGGTTACAGCCACTCAGTCTGGAGAAACAACAGGAAACAAGACAGATAACAATTGTGTTTAAATGTTGAGTCTAGACTTTTGTTATATAAGTATATTAAATTCCTTTTCAGTTTAAATCATTTGTTTTATTCTAAACAAGTTTTAGATAACTAATCAAGACTGAATCAGAAATAAAAGTCACATGATATTAAAATATAAAGCATTTCTAGAACTCAGCCACAGTTCATATTTCATGCTTCATGACGTGTGATTATAAATAAAAATAAAATACATTGGAAATATTCAAATATTTTCCGAAATAACTCCTGATATGAGAAGGTCTGTTTAAATTAAATGAAGCCTAACATTTATAGAAATATCACAAAATAGTAACTTGATCTGACCTGAGAGTCTCCAGTGTGCAGTGTGGACTCTTCAGTCCATCAGAGATCAGGTTCCCTCCTGAATCCTGCAGGTTGTTGTTACTCAGGTCCAGCTCTCTCAGACTAGAGGACTTGGAGCTGAGAACTGAGGACAGAACTTCACAGCTTCTCTCTGTCAGGTTACAGCCACTCAGCCTGGAGAGACAACAGGAAGGAAACAAGTTATTATTAACTCCTGTTGAAAGATATCAGAGTATTTCTTGATGAATGAATCCCTCTTATAGAGAGCTTTGTAGGAGGGTCGGTAATGAAGAAGACATAACATTTGTGTTTAGATGTTAAGTCTGGATTTTTGATGAAAGAGAATATAAAATCCATTTAACCACGTTAGGATTCTTGCTTTAATCATAACAAGTTGGAAAGTTGGAAACTTATTGTGACTGAATGAAGAGTAAAAAGACAACCAGTATTCAAATTCACATAAGATTTAAAAAATGAGGTTCTCAATGTCAGCCATAGTTTATACTTTGTGCTTTACGACATATTATAAATAAGAACAAAATGCTTTGGAAACATTCAAAGATTTCTGAAGTGTAAAATTTTAAATCCTGACATGAAAAGGGCTGTTCAAATTTAATAAAGCTTAACATTTAGAAAAATATCATATAAGAAGACAAACAATGATCGTGTTTATATGTTGAGTCTGGACTTTTGGTGATACAGTATATGAAATCCCTTCTCAGCATCTTTACATATCTGCTGCTGCATTCAGCAACAAGTTGTGACTGAATTAAGCAATATCACACAAAAGGGTTTGATTTAACATCATTATTGGCTCAACAGTGATGGAGGTAGGATCGTAAGCATGACTGACGTGACAATATGACATTAAATCAAAACCTCTTGTGTAATAAAGCAATTATACAACAGTTTCCAATATTGTACAAACAACAGTTCACACAAATCAATGTACTATGTGATGGCATTTCATTACCTGCTGTCTTAGTTTGTAATCCCCTGTGTCTTCTTGCTAATAACCACTGTTTTCATCTTCTTTAGTGTGATTTTTTACGCACTTCTTTTGACAGTTTGAGCTACCGCAAAAATGTCAGAGCATGTCACGTAACGATTCTTATCCCAAATTGATAAATTTGCCTACGGACAACTTTAGAATCTGTTGCTCCTTTCAAAAAGAAGATGATGAAGTAAAGGAAACTAGCACCTTGGTATAACTCCCAAACTCGCAAATTAAAACAAATCTTGCAAAAACTTGAAAGTAAATGGCATTCCACCAAACTGGAAGAATCTCGTTTAGATTGGTCCGACAGTCTGAAAATCTTCAGTCCTTCTTTTCAGCACTGCAGCCAGGCTGACAGTCACAGCTTTTGAGCCATCTATTTCTATAGGTCTGAGTAGTGATGACTTTATGAGCTTCTTTAATGATAAAATTAAAACAATTACTGTTTTTATCCTATAGACCTTCAACAATTAATGTTAAAGGACTCTTCAGCGAAGCTATCTACCTGTCTCTTAGACCCCATCCCAATGAGGCTGCTTAAAGTGTTACCCGTGATTAGCACTCCATTACTAGATATGATCAATATGTCTTTATTAACAGGTTAAATACCGCGGTCATTTAAAGTAGCTGTGATAAAACGTCTTCTGAAAAAACCCTCCCTCGACCCTGAGGTCTTAGCCAACTATAGACCTATATCTAATCGTCCCTTTCTCTCCAAGATCCTTGAGAAAGTAAAACTTATCAGTTATGTGATTTTCTACATAGCAATAGTTTACTTGAGGCTTTTCAGTCAGGATTTAGAAAGCATTATATCACAGAGACGGCACTGGTGAAAATTACTAATGACCTTCTAACTGCTGCAGACAAAGGACTTGTCTCCATACTCTTCTTGTCAAAGTGTAGTAAAATAATGACCTAAATGTGTATTTTGAACTCTTTTCACCACAAGTCTGAAAGATTTGAAGTCAAATAGCCCAAAATCTCAAAATTGACCAGTGAAAAAAACCTGATGTTTTTGCCTGCCATGGCTCCCCTTAAGCTGACGTTAGCTTTGTAACGATAGAGATCTTGAAACATGGAGAGAGACAGCGGCGACAGCGCCGGTCCACACTTCTGACATTTGTCCACAGTTTTAATTGTTATTAACACAGCTGTATATTGTTAAGCGTGAGAGGCAAACCTGTATTTATACCAGTATTTCAGCTGGTAAGTGCTATTGTGGCCGCCACGGCGAAAAACACAGAAGAAAATATTGAATGCAACTAACTTCAGTTTGTAGAATAATAGTGTGTGAGTGGGGGCCTGCTGGACCCATTTGCAATGAGTCAGCAGTAAAACAAGTGAAGGAGTTACATTTCTTTTTAAATATTTCCTAGGCTATTTATTTCAGATAATTTTGTGTGTTGCTGCTGTATGTACAACATACAACTTCAACATAAGAGGAATGAATCACAATATGGATGTGAAAGCCGGTATAAATAGCCTATGTGACTATAAAATTAGTTTTGGTTAAAATCAACAAATAATCGTAATCTCAATATTGATCAAAATAATCGTGATTATCATTTTGGCCATAATCGTGCAGCCCTATCTGGAAGTGACAAGGCCTTCCCCGATGCCTGTCAAGTGCAGCTCTATTTGGAAGGAACACCTTGAGACTTCAGCTGAAAGCCTTCGGCTATAAACTGGAGAAAGTGAGCCTGCTGTTTGAACTGAGAGATTCACCTGACCCAGTGGTACAGAGTGCCAAAGTCCAAATCGAACAGGAAGAAGATGGAACTTATCGTAGGCAGTAGACCAGTCCGTAACCCGGCTGAAACACCAAGAGGTCGTAGGGCACGATAGGTTTTGGCACAATTTTGGATGACAAACACCACCCAAGCCATGGTCCAAAGCCTCAAGGGAGGAAAAGAAACAGCTCTTGATTTTGGAAGTCTGGACGGAGGAAGAGAAAGGATACAAGGTCATGGCTGTGACCCAATCTCAGCAAGGCAGATGGACCACCTGAGAGGCTGTCACCAACAGGTCCATCACGTGGTCTGATCAATGGAAGTTGCCCCAAGTAAGAGTAAGTTTCTTGATCAGAGCCCCATATGACACTCTCCCAAGACCCAATAACCTGCACAGCTGGTACGGCACAGAGGAGCCGTGCCAACTTTACGACCACCAAAGTCCCAGCTGACTTGGATCGCCAGTTGAAGCCTCCATCCAGTGATTCCTCAAGACCCTTGGCATCAGAAGCGCTAAACTGGAGAGAGTCCTCAAAGAGCTAGCAGAGGAAGCAGAGTAAGGGAGCTTTTGGCTCTGGCTCCGTTAAAAGGTCAAGGCTTGGGGGAGAGACGGATCCTAGGTCTGGCTGCAGGGGGCGGAAGGGAGTCGTCCTTGCCGCTGCTCCACCACCCGGAGGAGTGCCAGGATTAAAGGAGCAAAACATCTGTGAAGGGTACCTCCCAGCTGATGACCCTGCAGCTGGACGAAAAGGAGCCTTCTTGCCTCGCAAGTGGTCTCACCTGTTGTTACAACCATGTGCTGCACCAGGTGTGCTCAAATGGCTCTGGGTGTGCTGTCATGCTGCTTTGAGTACAATCTAAATGTCTAGTTGACCAACCACATTTTCTTATTGAATCTACTTGTTATTATAATACAGGTGTTATGTGCTCCCCGCCCTCTGTTTTTTTTCTCTTCCCTTTCTGTTCCTCTAAGGTGTTCCTAATTGTCTGGAGGGTGGCCCCTTCCCCTGGATATAAGAGACTGGGAATACATAGTTTATAGACCTACTTATAGTTTAGGGGGGAAGTTCTGGGTCCGATGGCCCTTGATGAGTCGCCCAGGCTTCTTCTCTTCTTTTGTTCTTTTTGGCCAGACCTCCAGACTCCCATTGTTTTGGTTAATTAATCTTAGTTGTTAATAAACTTTGCATTACTTAATACAGTGGTGTTTGTTTGTAGTGTCCGTAACATCAGGAATAAACAAATGTCCAGTAATCAAAGTCACATGATATTAAAATATAAATAATTTCTGGTTCTCAGCCACAGTTCATATTTCATCTAAATCAGATCAAAATACAGCAGGGGTTGCAGTTGATCTGACCTGAGAGTCTCCAGTGTGCAGTGTGGACTCTTCAGTCCATCAGAGATCAGCTTCCCTCCTGAATCCTGCAGGTTGTTGTTACTCAGGTCCAGCTCTCTCAGACTAGAGGACTGGGAGCTGAGAACTGAGGACAGAGCTTCACAGCTTCTCTCTGACAGGTTACAGCCACTCAGCCTGGAGAGACCACAGGAAGGAAACAAGTTATTTATTTTTCTGTTCTGTTGAAAGATATCAGAGTATTTAATGATGAATAAATTCTACTTACAGAGCTTTGTTATAGGCTTTGAATGCTGGCAGCAGCCGCAGAAGAGCCTTCTCGGAAGCACAGTATTTCTTCAGATCAAACATGTCCAGATCTTCTGATGACAGTAAGATAAAGTCCAGAGCTGACAACTGAGCAGGAGACAGTTTATAAGTGGAGAGATGTCCTGATCTCAGGTACTGTTGGATCTGCTCCACTAGAGAACCATCATTCAGTTCATTCAGACAGTGGAACAGATTGATGCTTCTCTCTGCAGACAGATTCTCACTGATCTTCTTCTTGATGTACTCCACTGTTTCCTGATTGGTCACTGAGCTACTTCCTGTCTGTGTCAGCAGACCTCGTGGGAGAGTCTGATTGGTCTGCAGTGAAAGACCCAGAAGGAAGCGGAGGAACAAGTCCAGGTGTCCATTTGGACTCTGTAAGGCCTTGTCCACAGCACTCTGGTAGAAATGTGTTGATGTTGTTTGTTCTTCTGCCAGCAGGTTGACTCCAGAGTTGATGAATGTCAGATGGACATGAAGAGCAGCCAGAAACTCCTGAACACTCAGATGGACAAAGCAGAACACCTTGTCCTGGTACAGCCCTCTCTCCTCTTTAAAGATCTGTGTGAACACACCTGAGACCACTGAGGCTGCTCTGATATCAATGCCACACTCTGTCAGGTCTGATTCATAGAAGATCAGGTTGCCTTTCTGCAGCTGCTCAAAAGCCAGTTTTCCCAGAGACTCAATCATCTTCCTGGTCTCTGGACTCCAGGTTGGATCTGTCTCAGCTCCTCCATCATACTTGATGTTCTTCACTTTGGACTGAACCACCAGGAAGTGGATGTACATCTCAGTCAGGGTCTTGGGCAGCTCTCCTCCCTCTCTGGTCTTCAACACGTCCTCCAGAACTGTAGCAGTGATCCAGCAGAAGACTGGGATGTGGCACATGATGTGGAGGCTTTGTGATCTCTTGATGTGGGAGATGATTCTGCTGGCCTGCTCCTCATCTCTGAATCTCTTCCTGAAGTACTCCTCCTTCTGGTCGTCAGTGAACCCTTTGACCTCTGTCACCATGTCAACACACCCAAGGGGGATCTGATTGGCTGCTGCAGGTCGTGTGGTTATCCAGAGGCGAGCAGAGGGAAGCAGATCCCCCTGATGACGTTTGTCAACAGCAAACCCACTGAGGTGGACTTTGTAACATCAGTCAGGATCTCAGTGTTGTGGAAGTCCAGAGGAAGTCGACACTCATCCAGACCGTCAAAGATGAAGACCACCGGGAACTCTTCAAACCGGCAGATTCCTGCTTCCTTGGTTTCACTAAAGAAGTAATCAACAAGTTCCACCAAGCTGAACTTTCTCTCTTTCAGCACATTCAGCTCTCTAAAGGTGAATGGGAATATGAACTGGATGTCCTGGTTGGCTTTGCCTTCAGCCCAGTCCAGAGTGAACTTCTGTGTTAAGACTGTTTTCCCGATGCCAGCCACTCCCATTGTCATCACTGTTCTGATTGGTTCATCTCTTCCAGGTGGGGCTTTAAAGATGTCTTCTTGTCTGATTATTGTTTCTGGTCTGTGTGGTTTCCTGGATGCTATTTCAATCTGTCTGACCTCATGTTCACCATTGACCTCTGCAGTCCCTCCCTTTGTGATGTTGATCTCTGTGAACATCTGATGCAGAAGGATTGAGTTTCCTGCTTTATGAAAACACTCAAACACACGCTGGAACGTCTTGATTAGGTAAGATTTGCGTTTTTGTTCAGCAGAGTCTGGTCTCTGATGGATCCTGTTACACAGAGAGTAAGACCAACAAGTATTCAGACACAAAAACAGCTGGAGATACAAGGAGCGACTAAAACAAGTCAAGAGTTGAAGACGGGTTTAACTGGACAGCTTTCAGATGTGAGAATATAAAATGGATTTGAAGAAGAAAAATGCTGAAAATAAACTCCAAAAACTTCTAGGTATACATAAAAGTTAAAACATGAATCAGCTCCATTATATTATTAACAGCTTACTGTACCTCTTTTCAGCAGAGGGTGTGTCTTCTTTAAAGTCAATTAAGCGACCATGTGACCAGTCGCTCTTAAAGGACACAAAGCTGGGTTCAGGAGACTCTGGTCTTTGCTGGGTCCTGATAGAAAAACACATTTTCAGATACAGTCTCCCTGCATAAAATATAATATTAATATGAATATCTACTGTATGTAGGCCTATTAACAATTACATGACAATAATGCTTTACTTTCTGTCCAAAACTCAATAAAAATATCTTCTGAAATCAGAATTCAAAAAATCAAAACATATTTCAAAATTTTGTAGTTTGAATGAGACAAGAAATTATTCCAAAAATATTTTTATTTCAGTCATCAACTGCAAAACTTCCTATCCACAAAAAAACATTTTATTTGAAGGAGTGTGCATGAGCCGTTTCCCCTGACATTAAAGTGTTGATTACAACAGTAAATCAGATGGTTTCCCCTGACATTAAAAGGGTTGGTGGTACTGCTGACCCCCCTGTGTCAATCAACAGAAAGAACTAAGACGTTAACCAGGGCTACAACATGGTTGGCCTAAAGGACTCCTAAAGCAGCAGACTGGTCTGAGTGAGGAAGACTGCTCTCTTTGCCCAGTCAGCTTCCAGATGATGTTATGTTCTGCTTAGTGTTTAGAAATGGAGAAAATGTGGGTGCCTGGGTGGCCTAGTGGTAGAGCCATCCATATATAGAGGCTCAATTCTTGATGCCGAGGTTTTGGGTTTGATTCTGACTTGTGACCCTTTCCTGAGTGTCCACTATATAGTAATAAAACAGGCTATACACATAATTATTAACAACTGATTGCTGATAACGAGTTACTTTTTGTCAGTAACACGTTCAAAAAGAATAAAATCCTCCTTTGACCCGTCGCTCTTAAAGGATACCCACCTGGGTTCAGGTTCAGGTTCAGGTTCAGGTTCAGCAGGGTCTGGTTTCTGAGTGGTCCTGATAGAAAAATACATTTTATTGAGGGTCACGCTCAGTAGTCTCTTATAGTCAGACCTTCCTCCACAGCGCTGCGGAGGAGTGTCTGGCTAGTCCACACACAATTCCTGGATGGGAGAAGAACATGCTGTGGTTGATCGGCATTTCTTTTAACCAATCACAATCGTCTTGGGCGGTGCTTAGCTCCGGACGGAGCCGCGGTGCCGCTGCTAAATAGTCTCAGAGTGAGAAGGGTAAGACCGCCTCAGAATGTGCTTGGTGTGAGTGATCGGATGTCAATGATTCACACCTCTACATAAAGCTGTCCACCTGTGATTTGATCACTCAGATCAGATTTTAATACCAGGTGACAACAGGTCCATAAATATCCCAGAGATCACCTGGACGACAGGTTATGGGCTGGAAGCACAGGGACCCTCTACGAGAAGACTAAAACGCCCCATGAGACAACACACAGTTTGCTGGAGGTTTTAGAAAAACTCACCTCAGTCTTTGGCTCTTTATTTCAATATGTTCCTCCCTTTCTTTCAGGCTTTTCCTTTTCCATCCTTTTCTTTCCTCCATTTTAATTGGCCTGTCCATTACAGGTCACCTTCTTTTTTAAAGTGAATGAAGTTTCCATGGACCGGTGACTCTTTATGGACACACAGCTGGGTTCAGGTTCAGGTCCAGCAGGGTCTGGTCTCTGATGGGTCCTGTTAGAAAGAGAGGAAGACCACTTTTTAATCTCCACAAACAAGCTGCTGGAGAAACTAGAAGCTATCAAGTTCTGGAAGAACAGGAACATTTTAAAGACTCCAGTTTTTACGGCATTGGCCGATACACAACTGCTGCTTTTGCCGTTTTTAACAGTATTATTACAGACTGGCCACACAGGCAGCTCTGTGTTGCTAGAGACATTGCAGTTCACGTGCAGACCATGCATTGCCCCTCCTACACTAGCAGAGTGCTGGAAGCACTTAACTGACTTAGCTGAAATATTGCCATACACGTTGAAAGTGGTAAGACGTTGCTCTATATGTGCATGCAACTATAGCTAGCAAAGTCTGTGGGTCCAAATGGAAAATTGTGAAGGCCTCCTCTATAAAACTGCTTGCCATTGTATTTAGGAAGCTGCAGATAGCTAAGTTGAAGGCTGTTACGAACACTGGTCATTGGATTAAGTAAAGTAATGCTGACGTGGTTCCGTGATATTTGGGGGAGTTTTCTTCAGAGACCACCTGGCTGAGGTTTGGACGCGTGTGGTGTGAGTGTCTTTCCCTCTAGAGTTGCCATCGCAGTGATATCAGAGCAAGAAGAGCTTTAATGATGAGAGATATGTTCCATGCTTAGTTGAATATTAATCTCATGTAGCAGACAGAAGTGCACGAAGTAAGTGAATGCCTTACTTGTGTTTAGAGCCGCTTGCTGACGAGTATCTTCATCTATCCATCATACAATGGTGGTTGAGTTTTTCAATCAGCGTCCGCAACCAAACAGAAGTAAGTCTGTGTGTGTGTGTGTGTGTGTGTGTGTGTGCGTCTGTCCCACTCAGTGGCACACACGCATCCCTGCGATATATGAGAGTGCTGCGCCAACTGAAGGAGAGCTTTTAAAACTTTGAGAGATGTGTTTTATACGTGGTTGAATATTTATACCTTTTAATGTTGATCAGAATCAGAAATACTTTATTGATCCCCGAAGGGAAACTCTGTGTTGCAGTTGCACAAATAGTAGAAATATCAAGTAGAAATATAAATAAAGAAATATAAGGAGCGTGGTTCTTACATAGTTGAAGGAATGTTAAATGGTATTGACATAATTAAAGAGTTGTGATGGTGAACAGCAATAATAATAATAATAATAATAGAAGTAGTAGCAGTAGATGCAGTTTAGAACAGAAACTTGTACAATTTGTTGCTTAATGTGCATCACATTATTTCCGTGTTCGGATTTATAATCTTCCAGCTTCTTTTACATTTTTCTTCAGACCTACTACTGTGTTGTCTTTGCATATTAACTTTAGACATGCTCATTTTATTTTATGTAGAAAAACTGAAACCATGGCATGGTCTTAAATTACAAATCAAGCACTTTATTTCAATGGCTACTTGTACGATGTAAATAGTTGTTTTTTTTGTTGCTACTGTGTGCAATAGTATAATTATTTTTATTTATGCTTAAATAATAATTTTTAGGATTTTCAGTACTAAACTCTTGTTTTTACTTGTTCTACCTCACCTGTTTTGACTATTTGTTAAATATTGTTTTTTTTATTTTAAGTTCAATAAATGTTCCTTTTTTATCATCATTTTATCACTTTTATGCAGTATCGGCTCCAAATATCGGCAGCCCGTATCGGTCATGTCACTAAAAAATCTATATTGGTGGATCGCTACCTCAATGTCATCTTCCTGTCCCGTGCATCGTCTTCCACACATCACTTCAACAGTAACGGAGGCATTTAGGTCACCACATTTCACTCTGTGCTGTGTTTTCAAGCTGTGGTGTCCATGAGCACGCTCTACTTTATTTTGAAAATGTTTTATTTTGTCTTCGACTTCCTGTCCACTATCTGCCGTGTACTGAGTTGCCGCAGAGCTCTTCGGCGTCCGGCTACAATAGCAGCTCTGCGTATCTGCTCCGGAGGGCTGGGGATCGCCGGACGGTGGAAATCGGGGTTCAGGGCTTTATTTCGGACAATTTCCCACAACAAGAGTCAGAAACAAAAGACACAACTTGTTGTTAAAATATCAAACAGCAACTTCCAGTTCCTTCAAACAATCCACAGAGATGACAGAGAATAACTCATGTGAGTTGTTTCATGATGAGTCACAGCCCCACCTATCAGGAAGCAGATTTTCACAATAAGAGCTTTGTTTCTTATCTCTGTGTAACTGTTGTTATCTGTGTGTGTTTGTTATTCCGTTGTCCCGTGAATGCAACACAAGGAACTTTCCACACGTCGAGTTTCAACATGTTTAAAATGTGATGAACCAACTTTATCGTTAGACGCAGTGACGCAGTGGAAGTAGTACTCCAAACTATTAATACTACACGGTGAAAATACTGTCCTACGTCCTGCTCTGTTACTAAATGTACTTGATGTAGAAGTAGCAGTGAGAGAGCTGATTCTCTGGAACATGGCATCATGTTTTACAGCTGATTCATAATTTGTGTGTAAACTGTGAATGTGCAGAGTAACACGCTGTCAGATAAATGGAAGACAATAACAAGTAGAGGCTTTCCTTCTGAGATTAAAGCAAGTATTCAGACATGTTACTGCAGTAAAAGTACTTATAGCACAGAGTGAAGTTCCAGCAGCTGGCTGAGCAGATAACTGACGTGGGGAGAAAACAGACAGACTCCCTGGTCCCTGAACTCATCACAATATCAAAATGAGAAAAGTGCAAGACTTACGTACTTGACTGCTCTGACTAGAGGGTTTCTCACGCTGCAGCTCCACCTGGAAGACCTCTGGGACACCGAGACATCTTATCGTGTGAGTGTCTCTGACAGCAAAACAATAAACCTGTTTCAGCTTCATCGAGAGGAGGAAGAGGAGGAGAAGGAGGAGGAGACAGAAAGAATCCTGTAGAACCAGAAACACTGACAACTGACAACAGATCAGAGGAGCACTATAACACTTTGAACACTTTATAAAAAACATCAGTGATATATATATATACAGTACAGGCCAAAAGTTTGGACACACCTTCTCATTCAATGCGTTTCCTTTATTCTCATGATTATTTACATTGTAGATTATCAATGAAGCATCAGAACTTTGAATGAACACATGTGGATTTATGTACTTAACAAAAAAGTAGAAATAACTGAAAACGTCTTATATTCTAGATTCTTCAAAATACCTCCCCCCCCACCCCTTTACTAATTTGATAGCGCTGCTAACCCTTTGTGTTCTCTCAATGAGCTTCATGAGGTAGTCACCTGAAATGGTTTTCCCTTCCCAGGTGCAGATATAAATGTAATTTAAAAATAATAATAATTATCAATTTTTAAATATTGCACCTGTTATAACAGAAGGAAGTATTCTGTCAGTATATATTTATGTTAACTCATCCAGTCAACATACATTCCTCTGATCTTAACTATTAGTCAAAATAATTCATAATTTGTTTATTTTTTAACTCTAATATTAGGTATAATTCTATATAAATGAGGGTTATTGACCATGAATTTTAAAAAGTAGTAAAACTAGTAAGTTGGTGTTAAGTAAGATCCCCGGAGGACAACATGAGGGTTTTTACCCAAATATGTGAGCTAACCTGCAGCTGACGGCAGAGTGAAGGATCCACGTTGGTGGATCAGAGAGTAGAGCTTGTTCTTGGTATTTAAAAAATATCTCTTTAAACCTGCGATCGGTTCGTAATGTGAGTAGAGGTGGTTCATAAAAGTCGTCCGAGATTTTGGATTAGCACACGGTCTAGGTCGATAAGAATTAATATTCCTATCACAGTTTTGAATTTCATTATTTTCCATATAACATGCTGAGTTGCCGCCGTAGTAGTAAATATAACCATGAATTCTAAACATCCCTGAATTGGTCTTGTAGGTCTTGTGTTTCTCCAGCAAGTTATCCAGGTACTGCAAGTACAAATCAATGGCACCTTCGATTGCGTTAACGTAGTCTGATGCAGGTCTGCTAGTCTGAACATCCAGCCGAGCCTCGTGGATCAACATCAGGACGTGGAAGGCGGCTCCGTTGACCCAGATCTTGAACCCGCGGCTGCTCATCTGTCCGTCATGCTGCAGGGAGTTTCTGAGGATGGTGAGATGGTTGCTAAGCTGCTGTTCCAGTCTCCTTAAGTCCTCCCGTAATCGCTGGTCATTGTTCATGAACACCTGATGGCGTTTCAGATACTCGGTCATTGTGTCCCGGACACTCGAAGCTTTCTCTTCCCCAAACACACGGCGTAGCATGCTGTATGTGTTATCACGTGGCTGAAAGCCGCTCTTGATGAAGATCTCTATGATCATGGAAATCACCAAAGCTCCAAGTCCAACAGCATTCGGGACTGGAGTCAGTGAACCAATAGCAGATCCCAGTTTCTCGACGTATTCTGGTCCTTTGTTTGACAGCATGTCATTAGAGAACGCCAACAGCATCGCGTTGGAGTCGGTACCAGAATATCTCAGCAGAGACTCATCTATGCCTACATCTGGTAGGAGGCATGGTTGATGCTGTAAAACGTCTTCATACATCTCAAGAGCAAAACTATTGTAATTCACTTGTGACCAATCAGAGCCCATGATTATTCCTCTCGATCTGGGACCGCTCACACAAAGTTCAGACTGAACACTATAATCAGAATGCACTGAAATGAAATCCAGGCGCTCCCTCACATATAACCAGGACGACAACTCCAGCAGCCAATCAGAACTCTGAGAACGTTAGGCGTGTGTGTTGACTTGTCTCTAAAGTCCAATGTGTCCAGAAAAACAAATGGTGCTGCATGAATCTACATTTATAGTTTGCTGTTCAAATACAACCCACATGCAATGATTCCAGATTATTCCTTCATGTGCATTATAAGTGTTTTATAAGCTACATCATTAAAGAAAACCTTCCCAGAATGCACCTCAGAAACGGGACAAAGACAGAAAACATACACACGATGTTGCCTAACCTACTTCAGCATTTATATCATTAAATCATACAACAATGAGCAATTTCAAGAGATTATTTAAAATGAATATATTAAAGGGATAGTATTATATAATGACTGTATGGTTTCTTGTTATCTATATACTAATATATCTATATACTCACATACCTACAGTATATACTAATATATCTATATGCTAATATATCTATATACTAATATATCTATATATTAATATGTCTATCTCCTAATATATCTATATACTAATATATCTATATACTAAGTTTAGTATGTGTGTTATTATTTAATCTGCTATAGATAGAGGGTATAGAAAGAAGAAAAAAGGGAAGAAAAGAAACAAAAACAGTGTACATGTGTGTGTGTGTTTGCATGTGTGTAATAAGTGAAGATTCTGTATTTATTAAAGGATAAAAGTAGAGAAAGCAGGTCGGACCTGAGAAAATGTTTATGAACTTCTTCCTTCTCCTTTTTGGGAATTTTTTGTTTGAATGACTTTCAAACATTTTGGAAAATTGTGCTGAAAAGTACATGACCTTATTTTAATTATATGTACTGTATGTATGCATGAATGTATCTCTATATATTTCAGTGTGCCAATGTGCTGCAATAGCAGCAATCAGCGCAATGACTATTATTGCCCATACTTATTATTATTATTCCGCCAGATTTTTGTCCTGCTACTAGTCCTGGAGCGTTGCCAACACGCGCACACAAAATACATCAAAACGTGTGTAATGATCAGGAATGGTGGGCTATGACTTTTCTAAGAGATTTACCGCGCGGTTTTCATGAAATCGGCAAAAAACTGCAAAAGATTTCTTGTAGACTTTAATGGGAAATATTCGGGAAATCGCTCAACATTGCTCAAAACCCCCCTCTTTGGGGCCATGCTGTATCGCCATACTTTAACGTAGAAACATGATTAAAAGTTTAAACCGAAGACAAGACTTTGGCGTTTATTGGGCTGAATGGGCGTTCAGATATCAAGCACGGTTTCTCCCAAATCCCAGTTTACGTATCGTCCCGTTTTCAGACCGTCTCAGATTTTTCAATGTGTGTGTATGTGGTGAATGTTGAGAGCTAGAGTGGAGGACAGAGTGGGGAGATTCAAAAAAATCATCTTGGTTCTCTCTCAATAACTTGCTCCCACACCAACAATTCTAACTTGTCATGGACAATTTATACATCAATACGTAGGTATTCTTGTCTAGTTTCAGCCAATATGCTCATGTACGCGATATGAATTATACTTTTCGCTCAATGACCTTTCAAATGACAAGAGTTCCCAATCTTCCTCCATTCACTGCCATGTTAAACATTGTCCACATTTCTGAGCAAAACGCAGAGCGAAGCCTTTTTTTAAATTGCTGATACGCCCACATTTTTATGTTTATCCAGATACATTTTAAATTTAATAACAAAGGCCTTCTGGTGCCCACGGTAACGTTATTTAATTGATATCTCGTTTTCTTTTGGTGATATAACCATTTGTTTGAGAACTTGTTCAGTGTCTGAATAGCTGGTGACACAGGTGGCTGGTGCAGCAGGTGCTCCGGTTGTTAACTGATTACAGATCAAAGAGATGACATCACAGAGATGAAAGGCTTCCTATTGGTCCTTAGTAACCAGGCAACCATACTCAGTATGTGTGTCTGTCGACAGCTATCTGTCTCTCTCTCTCTCACAGCTACACACACACACACACACACACACACATACACAGAGACACACACACACACACACACGGACTAACTGACCAACTGACTGACTCCTAACTGACTTCAAGCCTTAACACCACCAGCTGTTTCATAGAAGTTAGACTGGGAGAAGAGGAGGGGGAGGAGATGAGAAGAAGTGTGAGTGTGGTTTGTTTAGCGCTAGCTACGTCGTAGCTGTTACTGGGAAACAGAAACGTCTTAAATAGGTTTTAAAAAGTTACATCTCTAAAGGGTTAAGACCCTTTTATTATTTTAGCAGTGGCTCAGTCCGGAGTGGGTTGGGAACCGGAGGGTCGCCGGGTCAAGTCCCCATACGGACCAAAAGTATGGAGTGTGGATCGGTAGCTGGAGAGATGCCACTTCACCTCCTGAGCACTGCCAGGTGCCCTTGAGCATGGCTCAGGGCGCTGGTCCAGCTGGCAGCCCCCCCCGTGTCTTGTGTTTTTGGTCCTGTCTTGTGGGTCCTGTCTTGTGTTGTTGGTCCTGTCTTGTGTTGTTGGTCCGGTCTTGTGTTCCCCTGAGTGTCTGTATGTTCTGTCTCCTGTTTTATTTTTAAGTCTGGTTTTTGTCTCGTCCTTCCTTTAGTTCTACTTCCTGTGTCTTCTCGCTCCTCTGATTACCTGATGTTTTCCACCTGCGTCCCTGCCCTCTTGTCACCTGCCTCTCGTTACCTCGTGTAATTAATGTATGTGCGTCCCTCTTCTCCGGTCAGATCCTTTTGTCCTCGTGATCCTTGGTGCCGTGCTGTTATTCGTCCTGTCTGGAACTTTCCCCGTGAGTTTTTTACTCTGCAGCCCCCTCCACCCCCGCAAAATCGTTTTGGGATTGTTTTTTTGGATTTTGGAACTTTTTTATGGCGTTGTTGGATCCTGTGTTTTTGGTAATAAAGCTTATTGAAGCTCTCTCTTACTCTGCTTTTGGGTCCTCCTTCATTCCGCGTCGTCACACATTTACATTTTATAATAAATCATTGTTCCTTTATGTGCATTCTAAGTGTTTTATAAGCTACTAATAAAGAAACCCTTCCAGAATGCACCTCAGAAACGGGACAAAGACAGAACCATGAGCAGGATATTGACTGTGTTATGGTTGTCTAAGTCACTGGATGCCTAAAATATCCCTCGGGATAAATAAAGTACAGTATTTGGCATCCACTTACCTAAAGGATTATTAGGAACAGCTGTTCAATTTCTCATTAATGCATGGTTGTTGGTGCCAGACGGGCCGGTCTGAGTATTTCTGCTCAGTTACCGGGATTTTCACGCACAACCATTTCTAGGGTTTACAAAGAATGGTGTGAAAGGGAAAAACATCCAGTATGCAGCAGTCCTGGGGGGGAAATGCCTTGTTGATGCTAGAGGTCAGAGGAGAATGGGCCGACTGATCCAAGCTGATAGAAGAGCAACTTTGACTGAAATAACCACTCGTTTCAACCGAGGTATGCAGCAAAGCATTTGTGAAGCCACAACACGCACAACCTTGAGGCGGATGGGCTACAACAGCAGAAGACCCCCCCGGGTACCAATCATCTCCACTACAAACAGGAAAAAGAGGCTACAATTTGCAAGAGCTCACCAAAATTGGACAGTTGAAGACTGGAAAAATGTTGCCTGGTCTGATGAGTCTGGTTTCTGTTGAGACCTTCAGATGGTAGAGTCAGAATTTGGCGTAAACAGAATGAGAACATGGATCCATCATGCCTTACTACCACTGTGCAGGCTGGTGGTGGTGGTGTAATGGTGTGGGGGATGTCTGACCATGTCCATCCCTTTATGGCCACCATGTACCCATCCTCTGATGGCTACTTCCAGCAGGATAATGCACCATGTCACAAAGCTCAAATCATTTCAAATTGATTTCCTGAACATGACAATGAGTTCACTAGACTAAAATGGCCCCCCCCAGTCACCAGATCTCAACCCAATAGAGCATCTTTGGGATGTGGTGTAACGGGAGCTTCGTGCCCTGGATGTGCATCCCACAAATCTCCATCAACTGCAAGATGCTATCCTCTCAATATGGGCCGACATTTCTAAAGGATGCTTTCAGCACCTTGTTGAATCAATGCCACGTAGAATTAAGGCAGTTCTGAAGGCCAAAGGGGGTCAAACACAGTCTTAGTATGGTGGTCCTAATAATCCTATAGGTGAGTGTGTATGTGTCTGAAAAAAAGGACAGTAGAGCCAAGCCCAGCTGGTACTAGCAGAGGGTAAAAAACCATTAGATTACTTACAATCACTTTGTGTATTACAAGTTTTCTGAAAGTGTTCAATGTGCAAATGAAGCATTATGTCAGGCTTGTAAATGTGTGATAATTAGCAGAACTTTCCAAACATTTAAAAGGTTACAAATTATTTTATTTTGTTGTTAACAGCTTCGAAATAAATGCATTTTCTCCATGTTGTCAGCAATGAAATGTTCAATATATCAGTCACTGAATAATATATGATGAAAGCCCTGTGTAATAGCTAGACATGTACAAGTCAAAATAAAGCATATATATATATATATATATATATATATATATACATACACATACATACAGTACATACTGTATACACATACAGTACATATACAGTACATACACATACAGTATAAAAATATTCTTCCAATTGAAACTAAAAATGTGACTGGAGAGGGAGAGCGCCCAGTGGCGTTTGAACAAAGCAGTTAATTAATTATTAAACAATTCATCACTAGAAATGTAACTGTATCATCTCACTATCACAACGTAATCCACATTCATATTTAGACAAAACCAATGATATATCGGCTACATAAAAGGCTAAAAGTTGGAAGTTACAACAGAAGGATAACAAAGCGTTGTCATAGGTCTCAGAGCACTGCAGACCGACTCGCTGCAAGAGGTTTCAAGTCTTTGGTCTGAACTGGGCTGAAGTTTAAGTTGAAACAGTATTGATAAAACAAAAAAGACCAAACAAACCAACAGGTTAGATGTACATGAAAACTGTATTCTTAGTTAAAAACAAAAGAAAACTAGACATATCTTTGTAATAATGAGACAGCAGTAGGATACGCACAGATTAAAATGTTAAATCTGTTGAATTTTCTCTTTAAGAAAAACCAAATGAATAAAATCATCTTCTTAACTGCTCTGTTCCACTGTCACACACATTTACAGGTGATATTTTACCTTATTAGCAGTTAAAATAAATGGGAACATGGTCTCAGTAAAGGTGTGTGTGAAGGTGTGTATGTGTGTGTTAGTATCAGCATCAGAGAACGACAGCTCTCTCTGTTCCAGTCCAGAGTCACTCTGATCCTCTGGACCTTCTTCTGCACTACAACATCAGTGCGTGGAGCTGGTGGTGAGCCCACTGCATATTTAGCTTTATGGAACAATATTATCCATAATCCAGTCTGTATGCTTCCCTTCCTCTGGACAGACTCTGCTAACATGCCGATTGCCCAGCCTTTGCTGTCTCCAACCTCGTTATCCCAGCTGTGAGTCCCTGAGTTAAAGCCCTCAGAACCCAGGACAGAGGGGTATCTATCAAACCTCTCTGGATTATCAGGAAGCTGCTGTCTCTTTTGTAGTCTCACACTGGTCAGGTCTTCAGACAGGATGAAACATGGATGAGCAGTGTTTGGGTTCAGAATCACATTAGTGTAGGAGACCGTGTCCTTCATCTTGGTCCAGATGTTGAAGCCCAGGTTGCCCAGGTGTTGGGCCTCGTCTATCAGAGCTCCTAAGAGTAGCATGGACTCTTCCCACTGCAGCCTTGTTGTTGATCAGCGATTTTAAACATATTGCATTATCTGCAATATATTAAAATGTATCACCTTTTTTCCAACTTCTAATTTTTCCCAATTTCAAACGATGTCCCCAAAAGGAAACTTTGTCAACATCTGTTTTATCTAAAAAGAAAAATGTCTCTGTTTGTTCATCTCACTTCAATTTCATAGCTGAAAAATGGGAAAAACTGACCAACACATATCTATAATATACAATGAAAGATCAATACTTGGCATCTGTGTATCGATGCAGTATTGCCACTGAAAATATCGCGATACTATGCTGTATCGATTTTTCCCCCACCCCTAGTTTCTACATAGTCATTACTGAGGACATAACAGAAATTGTTTTTTTGTGAAAAACTATCATTTGATTTTATGAGTTCGACAATCAACTAGTGTGGACTTCATCGGAAAACAGGAAATAAACAGGAGGTATGGATTAACACAATTTTCATGCATTTCTTTCACGTCTACAACAGTCCGATTCATTGTGTTCCCTCAGAAGGAATTACTGCACATGGCTAGGCAATGGTAATGACATTTTGAACATGTTAAGAGGCTAAAATCACATTTAAAACTTGCCCTGTGGAAGCCTGTTGGGTGCTAACTCTAGCAGGAGGCTAACTGGTTAGTTTTCTCTCTACTGACAGACCTCCACATGTACAAACAACAGAGCTACGTGTTGAAATCGACCAGAATTCTCCTTTAAAGTATGATGTGGAAATGGCCAAAGTCACGCTATTTTCTAACTTTCAATTGAAAATGGCGAACTTATTGTTGGGTTTAGGGTGTGGCTCTAATGAGCTTTTTTGTAAGTCTTGTGTACCAAATTGTGTTGGTCTACGTTAAACCAACTACAGGGGCTCCATTTTCTTTATTTGGTAGGGGACACTAGCGAGCCATTTTTGTGCGGCTATTCCTGAACCCGTTAAAATACGTAAATATAATCATCCTCTTTATCTCTAACTGTTCTGTTTCACTGTCACACACAACTTCACTGGTGATATCTTCAGTGGGACTTCATCCCCAGTCAAAATTAATGGAAACATCTTCTCAGTGAAAGTGTGTGTGAAGGTGTGTATGTGTGTGTTAGTATCAGCATCAGAGAACGACAGCTCTCCTCTGTTCCAGTCCAGAGTCACTCTCATCCTCTGGACCTTCTTCTGCAGTATGAGACCAGTGGGTGGAGCTGGTGGTGAGCCCACTGCATATTTAGCTTTATGGAACATTATTATCCATACCCCAGTCTGTATGACTCCCTTCCTCAGGACAGACTCTTCTAACACACCCAGGTCCCAGTATGTACTGTCTCCAACCTCGACATCCCAGCTGTGAGTCCCTGAGTTAAAGCCCTTAGAGCCCAGGACAGAGTGGTATTTATCAAACCTCTCCGGGTTATCAGGAAGCTGCTGTCTCTTTACTAGTCTCACACTGGTCAGGTCTTCAGACAGGATGAATTCTGGATGAGCAGTGTTTGGGTCCAGAATCACAGGAGTGTAGGAGACCATGTCCTTCATCTTGGTCCAGATGTTGAAGCCCAAGTTGCCCAGGTGTTGGGCCTCGTCTATCAGAGCTCCTGAGAGCAGCTGTGGATCCTCCAGCGGGGGGCGCTGCTGGACTCTTCCCACTGCAGCCTTGTAGTTGATCAGGAATGAGACGTCTTCAGCTCTCAGCTGCTCCTCTGTGGCTCTGACGGAGTCTGAAAGAGCTGCTATCTCTCTGCTCAGAGCCTCCATCTTCTCCTTCATCCTCTGACTCTTCTGCTCCTCTTCCTCCCTCAGTGCAGCCAACCTGGCCTCCTCTTCCTCTTCCAGAAACTGGTGAAGCTTCTTAAACTGCTCCTTAATCTGCGTCTCTGTGCGTCGGGCCTGGACCTTTATGTGTCCTGCTGTCTGATCAAACTTCACTTTAACTTGTTCAAAACCCTTTAACTTCTCCTTTAAGGGCTCCAGAGTTTCCTGAAGCTCCTTCCTGTGTTGTTGTGCAGCTTCATTGACGGGTCTGATTCTGTGGTTGGAGTGTGTTTCTGAATGCAGACAGACGAGACACACCGGCTGCTGATGGTCCAGACAGAAGAGTTTGAGTTTCTCAGAGTGCAGACTGCAGAGAGCCTCTGAAGCTCTCTGATCTCTCTCCAGTAAGAAGGCCTCACACAGGTTCTTCAACACCAGGTTACAAGGTGGTTTGGACCTTGAAGATGTTGCTTTACAGACTGGACACTCTCGAGCTTGTTTCTGTCTCCACCAGGTCTTCAGACAGTCTTTACAGAAGCTGTGACTACATGACAGAACAACAGGATCCCTAAAGACATCGCGACAGACCGGACAGCAGAGATCCTCCTCTGATCTGGAAGCCATTTGGTCTCAGAGTGAAGCTGAAAACACAGCAGACAGAAAGAACAGTCAGTCATGGTGCAACTTTTAAATTTTTGTCCTTTATTTATTTTATTTTTTGGTTAATGGGTGCTAGGCAGGTCCATCTACTGGCTTTTAAGATGGTCTCATTAAAGTTCAGTTGCATTTTACGCCATTCTTAGTTTTAATCTAAGAACACACACACATATATACATATATATATACATATACATACACACACACACATATATATATATATACACACACACACATATACATACATATATACACATATATATACACACACACATATATACACATATATATACACACATACATATACACACACACATATATTATATATATATATATACACACACATATACATACATATACATACATATATACACATATATATACACACACACATATATATATATATATATATATACACACACACATATACATACATATACATACATATATACACATATATATACACACATACATATATATATATACACACATACATATACACACACACATATATTATATATATATATATATATATATATATATACATACACACACACACACACACACACACATATATACACACACACACAGTGAGGAAAATAAGTATTTGAACACGCTGCTATTTTGCAAGTTCTCCCACTTAGAAATCATGGAGGGGTCTGAAATTGTCCTCGTAGGTGCATGTCCACTGTGAGAGACATAATCTAAAAAAATATATCCAGAAATCACAATATTTGATTTTTTAACTATTTATTTGTATGATACAGCTGCAAATAAGTATTTGAACACCTGTCTATCAGCTAGAATTCTGACCCTCAAAGACCTGTTAGTCTGCCTTCAAAATGTCCACCTCCACTCCATTTATTATCCTAAATTAGATGCACCTGTTTGAGGTCGTTAGCTGCATAAAGACACCTGTCCACCCCATACAATCAGTAAGAATCCAACTACTGACATGGCCAAGACCAAAGAGCTGTCCAAAGACACTAGAGACTAAATTGTCCACCTCCACAAGGCTGGAAAGGGCTACGGGGACATGTCCAAGCAGCTTGGTGAAAAAAGGTCCACTGTTGGAGCAATCATTAGAAAATGGAAGAAGCTAAACACGACTGTCAATCTCCCTCGGACTGGGGCTCCATGCAAGATCTCACCTCGTGGGGTCTCAGTGATCCTAAGAAAGGTGAGAAATCAGCCCAGAACTACACGGGAGGAGCTGGTCCATGACCTGAAAAGAGCTGGGACCACCGTTTCCAAGGTTACTGTTGGTAATACACTAAGACGTCATGGTTTGAAATCATGCATGGCACGGAAGGTTCCCCTGCTTAAACCAGCACATGTCAAGGCTTGTCTTAAGTTTGCCAATGACCATTTGGATGATCCAGAGGAGTCATGGGAGAAAGTCATGTGGTCAGATGAGACCAAAATAGAACTTTTTGGTCATAATTCCACTAACCGTGTTTGGAGGAAGTCCAGTGGTCTAACCCCATAAAAACCTAGTGAAACGACATTTTCTACAATAGAAACACGCCAGATATAAATGGAAAAAACTACGGTTATAGCTATAAAAATGGCTGAATCATCCACAGTGCTGATGATATTTTAATAACCGCTTCAGGATGACGGCCATTAGTTATTAACAGACGTTCACCAAGACGTGTCGCCCTGCAACAATCTATCTATAATAACACATTTTGGAAGTACAATTCATGATATATAGTAAAATATTAAAGTTATGGGAAGTTCATATGGTTAAACTGTATGTGTCATGCGCCCCCAGAACACATGCACATACACACAACACGAGCAAATTAAGAAAACAACTTCACTAATTTTGACAACACATGCGCAGCATTCAGCAAACGCAATGCAGATACACACAACACAACCAAATTAGAGGATGGATACCCGACCCGAGCCCGACGGGACCCGACGGTACCCGACGGGTCGGGCCGGGTCCGGACAGATTTTTAGAAAGGATGCTCGGGTTCGGGTCGGGCTCGGTCACATCAGCGCGATAAGGCATTGAACATTTAGAATTTAAAACAGCTTAAAATAAATGTCAAATATTACCCTAACATCCGTCTTCCTGTTGCTGTGACAACCAAAGACGTGCGTATTAAGCTCCATGTGGCAGCGCAACGATGGAAGATGTTAAAAAGAAGTTGGCCGCAGGAGATTTTAAAACTATTGAAAACGAAGGAAAGTCAGCTGTGCATTGATGCTCATCTGTTGACATTTCCCAATGCCTTCCTACCATTGCTTAATAAAAGCGGCTTTCCACACAAACAAACGTACATGTGTCATTAGTATGAGAAACAAATGTGATTTTAACTGTCGGGCTCGGGTCGGGCTCGGACAGAAATATCTTAATGCCTGTCGGGCTCGGGTCGGGTTCGGTTACTGCTCTGTCGGACGCGGGCCGGGCTCGGACAGAAAAATTCGGCCCGATCCGCACTCTAAACCAAATGCACACAACACAACCAAATACACACAACACAACCAAATACACAAACGCAAATAAGAAACGCTGCATCAGATTCCACAACGTAAGTTCTCCAGGCCTCTAGAGGGAGCGCTAAGAGGAACAGCTGATCTTCAACCCCATGGAGGGGGGAGGGAGAGAGAGAGAGAGAGACAGAGAGACTATGGCTGGGACACGTTCAATCCATAGATTGTATATTATGAATATTTATATACTATAATAATAATAATATATATAACCGCTAACTCCATCGTGTTGGAAGGAAGACATCTGCTGAAAAAGTTGTCTTCATACGCAGGACTGTTGTACTGTTTAGTTCAAAAACATCCAAAACACCAAAGTCGCCTACAAAGACATAGCGGACCAGACGTGAGCTTTTATTTTGAAAAGTCAAAGCTGGGTGACGGCAACAGTCGGGAGGACATGAGACGGGAGCAGAGACTATATATTATACTTATATTATATGAATAATATTAATTTAATATACAGTCTATGGACGGGAGGTCTCCAGGTCCATACCAGACTCTAATAAAAAGGCAGAGCGCGCTCCCCCCCCCCCCCCATATAAGCAGTGCGTTTGTGTAGTTGGTTGTGTTATGTGTATATGCATTAAATTAATGAAGTTGTTTTCTTAGTTGTGTAATTGTGTGTATGTGCATGTGTTGTGTGTATGTGCATGTGTTGTGTGTATGTGCATGTGTTGTGTGTATGTGCATGTGTTGTGTGTATGTGCATGTGTTGTGTGTGTGTGTATGTGCATGTGTTGTGTGTATGTGCATGTGTTGTGTGTATGTGCATGTGTTGTGTGTATGTGCATGTGTTATTGTGTTGTGTGTATGTGCATGTGTTGTGTGTAGTTGCATGTGTTGTGTATGTGCATGTGTTGTGTATGTGCATGTGTTGTGTGTAGTTGCATGTGTTGTGTATGTGCATGTGTTGTGTGTAGTTGCATGTGTTGTGTATGTGCATGTGTTGTGTGTAGTTGCATGTGTTGTGCATGTGTATGTGCATGTGTTGTGTGTATGTGCATGTGTTGTGTGTATGTGCATGTGTTGTGTGTATGTGCATGTGTTATTGTGTTGTGTGTATGTGCATGTGTTGTGTGTGTGCGCATGTGTTGTGTGTATGTGCATGTGTTGTGTGTATGTGCATGTGTTGTGTGTGTGTGTATGTGCATGTGTTGTGTGTAGTTGCAGGGCGTTGGTCCGTGTCGGCCACCGTATCTAACAGACTCCACTGGTCTCCGTCCAGAGCAACGGGACCTGTTGGTCCATGTCTTTAACTGTCTATTGCTGTGTAGTCTACAGTTGAGACTCTTTAAATAACAAGCTCTGCACATGCGTACTAGTGTCTTCTTTGATCGGCTACACGTGCCGTCGTTGTTAAAGTGAGTTTCTACTTGTGTGTCTCCGGTGTTACGAATCAACTGGTTTTTACGTTAACTGGGGATAGAGGCAGATGTGGTGTAGGCGTGGTCTCTCAGGACCCATTCCCGACTAACCAGGAAATAAACATTATTATCGCTTTCCTTCTATTTCACATTTATTTGTCGGTGTCTTGTGAAACTTTAAGATAAAAACGACTTGCTGAGCATTAATTCCTGCCCCGACAGACATTTATGCACACTCCTTACCGTTGTCGTTACAAAATATCATCCGTTGTCTGGCGACTGTGTCTCTTACTGCACGTCACGGAGACACCCCAATCAACTTGTGACTATAACACTTCACCGTTAAGCACTGTATCTGAAATGTAGGAAAACTGGTGTATTATATAGGCCTATTGGAATAATAAAGGTGTCAATGTATGTAATTAGCGGGGGACGTTTCATGTTATGTTCATTTATTTGACCCTATCACCTCTCGAAATGGGATTTTTTCATATGCTGACTCAGTAAACTCAACTTCAGATATCATTCATAGCATGATATATGTAACATTTAAGGCATAGTGAAGTTTTGAATATTTAAAATTACACTATATCTGGAATGTTTTTGTAATTATGGATATCTAAACTTAAAATAACTATTAACAATTGGATTGTACATATCTGAAATTGCATTGTTTCCTAACTATAATATTGCAGCTATTCAGACATTCATAAGATTGACTTTCTACAACCAACACTGGATCGAACTCCTGCACTTCAAGTCAATTCTACAATATGTGCCAGACATACACAGCAATAGAAAATACGTTTCTCTCCGACCCACTGTGCAATATGCAATATTCGTTGCAATATGCGAGAGGTGTCATTTGTATCTGGATGAATGAGTAGGCATACTGAATATTAAGGAACGTGGTTGTAATTAATCTGTAGCTTAACATAACCCATCGTAGCCTACATAAATATAATTACATCTATATATTGAATGCCTATGTATCACAACTTAATATGAGCGGATGCACATGTTGCCACATCTGCATTCAGCTCGGTGTAAAACCTCATATGTAGCTTATGTTTTACATACAGGCTGTATTGAAATGTAACAGATATCAATACACGTAATCCATGTTGTAGTAGGCCTACTTATTGAATTAACTTGTGATGCCGTTGCAAGAACGAAGACCACAACGTAGGTGGCTGTATCGATGCCTGTTTGAAATACTGCTAACGTCAATAAATCGTTAAAATGTTCATGCTGTCATTATAATCGTGTTTAAAGTGTTGGTAATTACGTTTATTTAAACCTTCTGAAGTGTTTGTTGACTCTGCAGCTGGAACACAAATGAAGACCGCTGAAATAAGCAGAACAGCGCTCAGTGCGCCCCGATTAACTTGTGTCACAACAAGTACTACCATCGGTCGTAGGCTCATAGCGATTGATTTACACCTACAAATACCTAATATTTAACATGGGCAACACAACAGCTGTGGTGTAGAAAATAAAACCAAAGTTTCCACACGTAAACATGGTGCACCAATTCAAACTCAATATGCAATGCAGGTCAAATACATTGACTCAATGCTGTGACTTAAGGAAAGAACACTGCTATTCTCTCGTACTCTGGCTCTCTTCAGCTGTTCCTACGAAAGTTTGAACAATTTTCAATGGTTTGGTTCATGTGACAATAACTTCAAACTTGGTACATGAATTAATTAAAAGCAAAAAATAAAGCGTAATGAAAAACTATTTGGACAGTACAATATTACAGTAGAATTTCTTAAGATTAATCTGTACACAATTTCATCCCATTGAAACACAAGTGTAATTGATTTTACACTAAGTGGATGCACAGGTGAAGTGTAAGTGATGTATTTGTGATTTATTGAAATAAACTAAAGGAAACCAAATTGTGTTTCCTTAAGTCACAGCATTGAGTCAATGTATTTCCTATAACACGACCTAGATCTTGCATTGCATATTGAGTTTGAATTGGTGCACCATGTTTACGTGTGGAAACTTTGGTTTTATTTTCTACACCACAGCTGTTGTGTTGCCCATGTTAAATATTAGGTATTTGTAGGTGTAAATCAATCGCTATGAGCCTACGACCGATGATAGTACTTGTTGTGACACAAGTTAATCGGGGCGCAATGAGCGCTGTTCTGCTTATTTCAGCGGTCTTCATTTGTGTTCCAGCTGCAGAGTCAACAAACACTTCAGAAGGTTTAAATAAACGTAATTACCAACACTTTAAACACGATTATAATGACAGCATGAACATTTTAACGCTTTATTGACGTTAGCAGTGTTTCAAACCAGTGACGTGCAGTCAGGGTAGGCAAGCTAGGCACTGCCTACCCTGCCAAAATTTAAGCATAAAAATGTTTATTAAATAAATGTATTTAATAAACTTATATTTGGATTTGTACTGTTTATTCTTGTGATTTATATGTGTGTTATTCCAATTATTTAGACCGTACGATGACAAATGTAGCAGTTACGCATAATCAAATAGAAAAATGGTAGAATAAGCAGTGCCTTTACTGTCCATTCAAGCGATAAACCAATGTTGCGCATGCGCACTTCGATCCTGTATTCTTTAACATGTACGGCAAAAAGCACAACTCTGCTGTGCCTTTGCACGTAAATGTGTTATGCCAGTAATTATCTCCGTTACATATCAAATATGGACCAATTAAAATCGAGATATTACTGGACCTTTGCGTAGCTGACGTCATTACACCAGCTGCGCTGTAAGCAGTTTTGTCAGAGATGGACATTTGAGTTTCAGGTTGATTTGAACGTGCTTACAATTGACAAACATACAAGGCGTGTATTTTGTGGGAATCAAACAAAATAAAGACAATTTCTGAGCAAGAGCAACTCGTGAGTTATTTGCACGCAGTGATGTGTGGTCACAAGTTGATCGGGCTGCCTCTTCAGTTTAAGAAACGCTATGTGACGTTTGAGTTGATATAAAGCCATGCCCAGCAGTTCTTGCTACGATGCTATGGCGCGCTGCGTTAGACCGCTGAGGCTTATATATTTTCTCACAAAGGCAGCTACGAGTTCGAATCCAAGTTGTTACATTCATTTTTTTCTACTTTTAAAAGGGCTAAATACTTTTCTACGTGACATGTGTTTACTTAAACAGGCTCTGAAGATGAATGTGTAGCCTATTCAATAAAACGGATTCTAGACATAAACAGGAAGGGCAACGCTGTGTTTCTGTTTTCCTTCCTAACAGCGAGCCGCGTTCCAAACGCGACAGACAGGTTTCCTCAGACTAGACTCCAAAGACACATCAGAGAGGTAGCCTAATATACACGTCGTTATGTTTTATATTTTAATGACAACTTAACAAAAAGGCATTCACGCGGACAGCTACGTAGTCTCTTCCCGTTTTGCAACAGCTGTCGTCACTACGACAACAACAGACGCTTTTGGCTGACGGTCGCCAGTTAACATGGACTCTCGTTACACCGGAACACCGGGTTCCTGCTGGTTTCTGGCCGAATGGCGGGTTACCTGAAGCAGTTGAGGAGTCGGTATGAAGAGGTCCGGGAGTCTGGAGTCCGGGACCTGGGTCAGCAGGTCTCACTGGTCGGATGGAGACCCACTTTTAAATGGAGGACACGTTTTCTACCGCGCAACGGACCGTGGAGCTCCTCTCGGTGCTCTCTACTCCTTCCTTCCTTCCTTCTTTCCTCTACTTCTTTCTTCTTTGAGGTTTATGATTCGGTCCTGTACCGCCCCCTGCTTGTATGGAGGTGGACCAGGACCAGAACCAGTTTTATTTCCAGGTATGAGGACACAGGCGAGGAATTCTTCTTTGGAGCAATGTTGCTCACACTGTGCTTACACATACAAAACAACCAAAACAAAATATACACACTAATATATACACAATATATACACATAAACATATCTAAACAGAAACAATATAGAGGCATGAGTGCAATGAAGAGTTCAATAAAATGATTTAAATGTGGAGCATAGTGCAAAGGATACTGTGATAAATAGTATGTTATTATATTACAATATGAACAGTTATGGAATGATGAATAAATACCATATAATAAGTGAGATGTGAGAATGGGAATGATGAATAATACTAAATAAGAGGAATAATAAGTGGAACCAGTATCGATCGATTGATAGATAGACAGATGGATAGATGGATGGATGGATGGATAGATGGATAGATAGATAGATAGATAGATAGATAGATAGATAGATAGATAGATAGATAGATAGATAGATAGATGAGTGACAGGACTGACCCTGTGATTCAGTGGTAACGTGCTCTATGAGTGTGTTTCAAATACGTCTAATATTGCGTAAGTGAGGAAAATAAGTATTTGAACACGCTGCTATTTTGCAAGTTCTCCCACTTAGAAATCATGGAGGGGTCTGAAATTGTCATCGTAGGTGCATGTCCACTGTGAGAGACATAATCTAAAAAAAACATCCAGAAATCACAATGTATGATTTTTTAACTATTTATTTGTACGATACAGCTGCAAATAAGTATTTGAACACCTGTCTATCAGCTAGAATTCTGACCCTCAAAGACCTGTTAGTCTGCCTTCAAAATGTCCACCTCCACTCCATTTATTATCCTAAATTAGATAAGCACATGTTTGAGGTCGTTAGCTGCATAAAGACACCTGTCCACCCCATACAATCAGTAAGAATCCAACTACTAACATGGCCAAGACCAAAGAGCTGTTCAAAGACACTAGAGACTAAATTGTCCACCTCCACAAGGCTGGAAAGGGCTACGGGGACATGTCCAAGCAGCTTGGTGAAAAAAGGTCCACTGTTGGAGCAATCATTAGAAAATGGAAGAAGCTAAACATGACTGTCAATCTCCCTCGGACTGGGGCTCCATGCAAGATCTCACCTCGTGGGGTCTCAAGGATCCTAAGAAAGGTGAGAAATCAGCTCAGAACTACACGGGAGGAGCTGGTCAATGACCTGAAAAGAGCTGGGACCACCGTTTCCAAGGTTACTGTTGGTAATACACTAAGACGTCATGGTTTGAAATCATGCATGGCACGGAAGGTTCCCCTGCTTAAACCAGCACATGTCAAGGCCCGTCTTAAGTTTACCAATGACCATTTGGATGATCCAGAGGAGTCATGGGAGAAAGTCATGTGGTCAGATGAGACCAAAATAGAACTTTTTGGTCTCATGGTTTATTACTGTAATAAACATTGCATTATTTGTATTAACATTTAATTTACAGTGATTTAATGTATATTTTGAATTTGCGGCATCAGAAACACATGTCTGGGATTAGCAGACCACGTCAAAATCAGATGGAAATTCAGTGAGACATAGACTAAGCCGATTGGTTGGGGTTAGGACCCGGACATGACGCCTGGCCAATAGGAGTGTGTGAATGCTATTGAAGGGTGGGTCTTGGCCATAGTAGGATTTGTAGTGAGTAGATCTGTTTGGATGGAAATACCGAGCAAGAAACACTCATTTCCTGTTTAGTTTCCCCCGGGAAAATATCATATTGTGTGATAGGTCTCGTGTTTTATTAATATAATCTGTTAATTATTATTTAACTTTTTCTCCCAAGCTCCCAGCAGACGAGGAATAAAATGCATTACTGCATTACATCCTGCAACACCTCGACTCTCCAGGGGCTTATGCAAGGATCCTATTTGTGGACTTCAGCTCGGCGTTCAACACCATCATCCCGGACATCCTCAGCACCAAACTCTCCCAGCTCACTGTGCCAGCCTCCACCTGTCAGTGGGTCACAAACTTCCTGACTGACAGGAGTCAGCAGGTGAGGCTGGGTAACATCACATCCAGCACACGGACTATCGGCACTGGCGCCCCCCAGGGGTGTGTGCTCTCCCCACTGCTTTTCTCCCTCTACACCAATGACTGCACCTCAGGAGACCCATCTGTTAAACTCCTGAAGTTCGCTGATGACACAACCGTCATCAGCCTCATCCGGGACGGTGATGAGTCGGCCTACAGACGGGAGGTGATCAGCTGGCTCTCTGGTGCAGTCAGAACAACCTTGAGCTCAACACGCTCAAAACTGTGGAGATGACAGTGGACTTCAGGAAGAGAACCCACACTCTTCCCCCCATCACCATACTCAACAGCCCTGTGTCTGCTGTGGAATCCTTCAGGTTTCTGGGATCCACTATACCCCAGGACCTGAAGTGGGAGCCCAACACAGACACCATCATCAAAAAGGCCCAGCAGAGGATGTACTTCCTGCGCCAGCTCAAGGAAGCTCGACCTGCCTACAGAGCTGCTGGTCCACACAGCCATCGTCCAGTCTGTCCTCTGCACGTCCATCACTGTCTGGTTTGGATCTGCTCCCATAAAGGGCAGGAGCAGAACTACAACGGACAGTTAGGACAGCAGAAAAGATCATCGGTGCCCACCTGCCCTCCGCCCATGACTTATACTCCTCCAGAGTCAGGAAACGGTCAGGAACCATCACTACAGACCCATCTCACCCCGGACACAACCGGTTCCAGCTTCTCTCCTCTGGGGGGCGCTACAGAGCACTGTACGCCAAAACCAACAGACTCAGGAACAGTTTCTACCCACAAGCCATCTCTTTGATGAACAGCTGACTTCTGACCCACAGTGTCAGGTCCAGTTCTGGTCAATAACCCAGCAACACTGTCTCTACAGCACCTGGTCACTGGTTCCACTTATTATTCCTCTTATTTAGTATTATTAATCATTCCCATTCTCACATCTCACTTATTATTTGTTATTTATTCATCATTCCAGAGCTGTTCATAATGTTCATATTGTAATATAATAACATAATACTATTTATCCCAGTATCCTTTGCACTATGCTCCACATATTGCACTCATGCCTCTATATTGTTTCTGTTTAGAGTATGTATATATTGTGTATATATTGTTTATTTATTAGTGTGTATATTTTGTGTTGTTTGTTTTGTATGTGTAAGCACATTTTGAGCAACGATGCTCCAAAGAATAATTCCTTGTATGTGTCTTCATACCTGGCAAATAAAACTGGTTCTGGTTCTGATTCTGATTCTGAAATACACAGAGACAATACATGGTCCTTTATTGTTAACCCTCGTGTTGTCTTCTCGTCAAAATTAAAAAACGTTTTTAATTGATGTTTTTAACTTTTTCTTACATTTTTGTCCCTTTTTTCAACACTTAAATTTTTTTTTTTCAATGTCACTTTTTTTGACGTTTTCAACACTACGTAACACTAACTTATTAACTTTAGTTTTACAGTTATTTTTGGAATTTATGGTCAATAAACCTCATTTATAGGAAATTATACCTAATGTTTGAGTTAGAAAAGCAGAAATTAGGAATTATTGAGACTAAAATTAAAGGAATGGATGTTGATGATAATCACAGACTGGAATATGTCAACTTTTACTCAATACTATTTCAAAAACACTTCCATTTGTTTTACAATGCTATAAAATTGAATAAGACGCCCCAAAATTAATGAAAGTAGAGATTTGTACTTGGCAAAGAGCGTTGGGTGGAATCAATCATGTTATTTTGGGGAATTAAAAAGAACATTGATAGAGGACAACATGAGGACAACATGAGGACAACATGAGGACAACATGAGGACAACATGAGGACAACATGAGGACAACATGAGGGCAACATGAGGACAACATGAGGACAGCATGAGGGCAACATGAGGACAACATGAGGACAACATGAAGACAACATGAAGACAACATGAGGACAACATGAAGACAACATGAGGACAACATGAAGACAACATGAAGACAACATGAGGACAACATGAAGACAACATGAGGACAACATGAGGAAAACATGAGAGTAAAAAAAATTCAATGTGTCGGTCACCTTTTTCAAGTTTGTCAGTTTTTGTGTCACTTTTTGCGATGTTTTTGTCGATTGTTTTTCAGTTTTTATTTTGGCGTCTGCTTTTTCCGACATTTTTGTCACTTTTTTTCAACGTTCTTTTATCAGTTGTTTTTCAAATGCTATAAAATTGAATAAAAACATAAAATTCAATGAAAATAGGGAACTGATGACTTATTTTACTTGTGAAGAGTGTTGAATGGAACCATTATTATTATTTTTTGACACTTTGGTTGAAAGAAAACCCAAATTTCTGACATATAAATGTGTTATAAATGGGTAAACTTTGACCCGAGGACAAAAGGACAAAAGGAGGACATGAAGAACCAACTTTACAGTGAAGTAGGAGACTTCTAGGGAACATTTTCATATTCAGAGATTCAGACTTCTTCCAGATAAGAGTTTTTTTGTGATTTTTGCAAAAATCCTTGATTATGTGGCACGTTTTCCTAAAAAAAGGCGATGGAATATGCCAGATATGGATTTATGAAACTTGCGGGAACTTGCAATAACTGCTGTTTGATGCAGAAGAGACGGTTTGTCTTGTTGCGTAATTACGTCACTTCATAATGTTCCCATGGCAACGGGGGAAAATGGCTGCTCTTGTATGACGTACCCGCAACATTTTTCAACTTTCTGCTCAGATATATGTGACTTTTTTGAAAATTCAGTGATTATGACATCATGCAAGCCCTGCGTTATTTTGCGTGGAAATCCGCAATTTATGCGTCGACAGTGCGGCGTATATGTAAAAACACCCCCCCCCCCCAACCACGCATTAATATGCAGACTTTGGCTGATTTTGCATTGAATCATGCGATCGCATAATCATAATTGCTTTTTTCTGGAGGGACTGATTTACATATTCAGAGATTCTGATTTCTTCAACAAGGAAGAAGGAGCAGATTTAATTTAAAGAACTTGACTTTGTTTTTGAAAAATTAAACATTTCTTAGCAGCAGAGTATTTTAAGTCTTACATGTAACATGGAACAGAGAGCCGTGTGTCTGCGTCGCTGTGTGGCAAAACACGAGGTAAGGCCGGCTGCACGCGGCTGGCGTGGCGTGTTTGTTTTTATTTCGTCTCCCATGGTAACAGGTTAGAGCGTGCACACTGTGACACGCACGTCTCAGGGGCAAAAACACACGCATGCTAGAAATAGAATCAACTTCTATTATTCATGCAACACGCTTTATTTCACAGTAACACTACTGGATATGATTTTTACACTAGAATGCTGTAAAGTTACATTACAACCTTGTCACCATGACAACATCACAGTAGTCTAAGTATTAGAGTAGAAATCACAGTAGTCAAAGTATTAGAGTAGAAATCACAGTAGTCTAAGTATTACAGTAGAAATCACAGTAGTCTAAGTATTACAGTAGAAATCACAGTAGTCTAAGTATTACAATAGAAATCCCAGTACAGTAGAAATCACAGTAGTCTAAGTATTACAGTAGAAATCACAGTAGTCTAAGTATTACAGTAGAAATCACAGTAGTCTTAAGTATTACAGTAGAAATCACAGTAGTCTTAAGTATTACAATAAAATAGATAAGTGAAGATATAAATGTAATTTAAAAATAATAATAATTATCAATTTTCAAATATTGCATGTCATTACAGAAGAAAGTATTCTGTCAGTATATATTTATGTTAACTACTTCCACTCAACATACATTCCTCTGATCTTAACTATTAGTCAAAATAATTAGTCATTTCTGTTTATTTTTTAACTCTAATATTAGGTATAATTCTATATAAATGAGGGTTATTGACCATGAATTCTAAAAAGTAGTAAAACTAGTAAATTGGTATTAGGGAAAACTAAAGAAAATGTTGTTTTAGACCCCGGAGGACAACACGAGGGTTTTTACCCAAATATGTGAGCTAACCTGCAGCTGACGGCAGAGTGAAGGATCCACGTTGGCGGATCAGAGAGTAGAGGTTGTTCTTGGTATTTAAAAAATATCTCTTTATACCTGCGATTGGTTCATAATGTGAGTAGAGGTGGTTCATAAAAGTCGTCCGAGATTTTGGATGATCACACGGGTTAGGACTTTCAGAAGCAACTTCCCTGTACCAACAGTTTTGAATTTCATTATTTTCCATATTACATGCCCTATATCCGTAAAAACCGACACTGTGAATTTGACTTCTAAACATCTTTGAATCAGTCTTGTATTTCTCCAGCAAGTTCTCCAGGTACTGCAAGTACAAATCGATGGCAGCTTCGATAGACTTAACATAGTCTGATGCAGGTTTGCCAGTCTGAACATCCAGCCGAGCCTCGTGGATCAACATCTGGACGTGGAAGGCGGCTCCGTTGACCCAGATCTTAAACCCGCGGCTGCTCATCTGTCCGTCACGCTGCATGGAGCTTCTGTGTCTGGTGAGATGGTAGCTCAGCTGCTGTTCCAGTCTCCTTAAGTCCTCCCGTAATCGCTGGTCATTGTTCATGAACATGCGATGACGTTTCAGATACTCGGACATTGTGTCCAGGACATGCGAAGCTTTCTCTTCCCCAAACACACGGCGTAACATGCTGTATGTGTCATCACCTGGCTGAGAGCTGATGTTGATGACGAGCTCTATGATCATGGAAATCACCAAAGCTCCAAGTCCAACAGCATTCGGGACTGAATTCAGTGAACCAATAGCAGATCCCAGTTTCTCGATGTATTCTGGTCCTTTGTTTGACAGCTTGTCATTAGAGAACGCCAACAGCATCGCGTTGGAGTCGTTACCAGAATATCTCAGCAGAGACTCATCTATGCCTACATCTGGTAGGAGGCATGGTTGATGCTGTAAAACGTTTTCATAAATCTCAAGAGCAGCCCTGTTGTAGTCTTCTTGTGACAAATCAGAGCCCATGATTATTCCTCTCGATCTGGGATCGCTCACACAAAGTTCAGACTGAACACTATAATCAGAATGCACTGAGAGGAATTCCAGGCGCTCCCTCACATATTACCAGGACAACAACTCCAGCAGCCAATCAGAACTCTGGGAACGTCAGGCGTGTGTGTTGGCTTGTCTCTAAAGTCCAATGTGTCCAAGGTCCAGAAAAACAAATGGTGCTGCATGACTCTGCATTTATAGTTTGCTGTTCAAATACAACCCACATGCAATGATTCCAGATTATTCCTTCATGTGCATTATAAGTGTTTTATAAGACACTTAATTAAAGAAAACCTTCCCAGAATGCACCTCTGAAACGGGACAAAGACAGAAAACATACACACAATGTTGCCTAACCTACTTCAGCATTTATATCATTAAATCATACAACAATGAGCAATTTCAAGAGATTATTGAACGTATTAAAGGGATACGAAAAGGATTTAAAGTGATAGTATTATATAATGACTGGTATCTATATACTCATATATCTATATATTCATGTATCTATATATTAATATGTCTATATACTAATATATCTATATATTAATATACCTATATAATATATCTATATACTAATATATCTATACACTAATATATCTATATACTCATATATCTATATATTAATATACTTATATAATATATATATACTAATATATCTATATATTAATGTCTATATACTAATATATCTATATACTAATATATCTATACACTAATATATCTATATACTAATATATCTATATACTCATATATCTATATACTAATATATCTATATACTAATATATCTATATACTAATATATCTATATACTCATATATCTATATACTAATATATCTATATATTAATATATCTATATATTAACATATCTATATATTAATATATCTATATACTAATATATCTATATATTAATATATCTATATACTAATATATCTATATACTAAGTCTAGTATGTGTTATTATTTAATCTGCTATAGATAGAGGGTATAGAAAGAAGAAGAAAGGGAAGAAAAGAAACAAAAACAGTGTAAATATGTGTGTGTGTGTGTGCGTGCGTGTGTGTCTGCGTGCGTGTGTGTCTGCGTGCGTGTCTGTGTGTGTGTATGTGTGTGTGTGTGTGTGTGTGTGCATGCATCTGTGTCTATGATGTGTAATAAGTGAAGATTTTGTATTTATTAAAGGATAAAAGTAGAGAAATAGGGTCGGACCTGAGAAGTTGTTTATGAACTTCTTCCTTTTTCTTTTTTGGAACTTTTTGTTTGAATGACTTTCAATCATTTTGGAAGATTGTGCTGAGAAGTACATGACCTTATTTTAATTATTTATACTGTATGTATGCATGAATGCATGTATATATATTTCAGTGTGCCGATGTGCTGCAATAGCAGCAATCAGCGCAATGACTATTATCGCCCATACTTATTATTATTATTCCGCCAGGTTTTTGTCCCGCTACTAGTCCCGGAGCATTGCCAACACGCGCACACACATTACATCGAAACGTGTGTAATGATCGCGAATGGCGGGCTATGACTTTTCTAAGAGATTTACCGCGCGGTTTTCATGAAATTGGCAAAAAACGGCAAAAGATTTCTCATTGACTTTAATGGGAAATGTTCGAGAAAATCGCTCCACATCGCTCCAAACCCCCCCTCTTTGGGACCGTGCTGTATCGCCATACTTTAACGATGAACTGAACTGGAATTTGAATAACGGTGATATAACAAATGTATTTTAGTTCTTCTCACTGGTACAGTTATTAAAATGGGTGAATTTGTAAAAAGGGATAAAATGGCAAGTTGAAAGTGTTGTTGTTGTTGCACGGGCGCCGCCATGTTGGAATTCCACAATCTACTACGTCACTGGCATGGTAAGCTACTCCGTGGCTAACTAGCACTAGCAGCGCAGCCATAGCAACAACATACAAAGAGTCGGAGGCTAGCAGACATATGTCTGAGGAAATGGAAAGAAAGAAGTCTGGGGGGGGGGGGGGCATACTGTATTGCCCCTGGCTGCAGTAAGGAACTGTATAGGGCTAAGGCAGCTGGGGTTACAACACATTTCCACAGGCTACCTTTGACAAGGAAAAAAACAGTCCTCAACTCATGGCTAGCAGCTAGCAGCTAGCTGCCTTAAAACGGGCTAGCCCTCCGGCAGCCCCTGGATTTCGAGTCTGTAGCATTTTTTAGCGACAGACTATTTGGAGAGCTGTGCTTCTGACACAACAGCCTCACTGGTGAGGTTAAATCCAACAGACTGACTGAGGCCTGCAGGCCCCAGTACAGGGCAGACCGATAGACCACCAGACTGAAACCTGAGGCCTGCAGGCTCCAGTACAGGGCAGACCGATAGACCACCAGACTGAAACCTGAGGCCTGCAGGCTCCAGTACAGGGCAGACCGATAGACCACCAGACTGAAACCTGAGGCCTGCAGGCTCCAGTACAGGGCAGACCGATAGACCACCAGACTGAAACCTGAGGCCTGCAGGCTCCAGTACAGGGCAGCACGATAGACCACCGGCAAATAACACCACCGATGCTACCTGCCGCAGACAGGGCGCTGAAACGCTCACGGCAGGCAGAGGACAGAGAGGTAGCTATGGTTACCTGTTGTCAGCATGCTATCAGAGGACAGAGAGGTAGCTATGGTTACCTGTTGTCAGCATACTATCAGAGGACAGAGAGGTAGCTATGGTTACCTGTTGTCAGCATACTATCAGAGGACAGAGAGGTAGCTATGGTTACCTGTTGTCAGCATACTATCAAAGGACAGAGAGGTAGCTATGGTTACCTGTTGACAGCATACTATCAGAGGACAGAGAGGTAGCTATGGTTACCTGTTATCAGCATACTATCAGAGGACAGAGAGGCTGCTATGGTTACCTGTTGTCAGCATGCTATCAAGTCTACTAGGCAAAGGGCAGGATGTAATGTTGTTGTCACATACACAAAACACGAACATGTTCACTTACAAAAATAAAGCCCTAAGTGTCGGCTTTATAGCGTTCAACAAAACAGAGACTGACACACTGGACATTACTGAGACACAACCCTAACCCTAGGTTAGAAACTAACCCTAACCCTGACCCAACACCAAGCTAGATACCAACGATCCAACCGAGGGAAAGGGCTAGCAACTAAATACGTTGGAAGCTCTTATGACAAACTCCCCAAGCTAGCACTCCGACCATAGACTGTATAAATAAACCCAGACTCCGACGATATCATAGATCGATAATAATACGTTTACTAGCCGCTAACTAAACCACAGAATCCAACGTCCCTCTACTCACCCTGAAGCTAGCTGATGTCCTCCGTCTCAGGGCACATTGTTGATGCAGAAACAGCTGCTAGTTCCATGGTAAAAATCCGCCGACTCTGCACCTGCTTAAAGTAAAGTAAACGGCAAGACTCGTGAATCCTCCGTGCATCTATGGTCAAACTGGGGTAACTCTCCTATGTGCAGCTAACAGGCGATCCCATTGGATTAATGCGTCCAATTACATTTTCCATTTATCTGCCTCTATTCTCTTAATAAGGGGACCAGATGTCTCAGACAAAATCCGGGGACATTTTCAGCTCAGAAGCGTAAATACCTCCGAAACATGTCATGTTTTTAATTTTTGTAAAACTTAAAACGGGGACACTAGACCTAGAGCTGAGTATCGGATACAATATAAACTATTGAGGAAAGATGTTCCTTTGACATTGATGCAGTATGAAACGAGATCGCTGCAGTCGGCAGCAGAGAAACAAGCTACAATGGAAGTTAATGGGATAATTGTCCAGCTTGTATTTACGTTCATAAAGTGCTCGTTTTGCTGCTGACAGACTCAGATTAATATTCTAAGTGTCTGATAACATTATGGAAAGGATTTCTAAGGAGGCTGACCTTTCTGTTAAAGATTAAGATCCTTTTTTAAAACATAAAAGTCCACCAGACTCCATGTAAATAATCACTACTTTTAGCATGTATATAGCAGCATATCTCCACCAGACTCCATGTAAATAATCACTACTTTTAGCGTGTATAGAGCAGCATATCTCCACCAGACTCTATGTAAATAATCACTACTTTTAGCGTGTATAGACCAGCATATCTCCACCAGACTCCATGTAAATAATCAGTGATTTTAGCGTGTATAGAGCAGCATATCTCCACCAGACTCCATGTAAATAATCAGTGATTTTAGCATGGTAAAATACGGCTTTCTAAAACATCTCTGAGCTCTGAGCAGCGCTGCTCGATCGGCTCCGTTTGGTCAGAGTTTTCTTTCTTTCCAATTTTGGGTCTGTCAGTCACAGTGAAAACCAGGGACATTTCCGGGGACAGATCCAGCCAAAATCGGGGACTGTCCCCGGAAACCGGGGACGTCTGGTCGCCCTATCTTAAACCCTCACAGTCAGACACTACAGGCCTGTCCCTCACAGTCAGACTCTACAGGCCTGTCCCTCACAGTGAGACACTACAGGCCTGTCCCTCACAGTCAGACTCTACAGGCCTGTCCCTCACAGTCAGACTCTACAGGTCTGTCCCTCACAGTCAGACTCTACAGGCCTGTCCCTCACAGTGAGACACTACAGGCCTGTCCCTCACAGTCAGACTCTACAGGCCTGTCCCTCACAGTCAGACTCTACAGGCCTGTCCCTCACAGTGAGACACTACAGGCCTGTCCCTCACAGTCAGACTCTACAGGCCTGTCCCTCACAGTGAGACACTACAGGCCTGTCCCTCACAGTCAGACTCTACAGGCCTGTCCCTCACAGTCAGACACTACAGGCCTGTCCCTCACAGTGAGACACTACAGGCCTGTCCCTCACAGTCAGACTCTACAGGCCTGTCCCTCACAGTCAGACTCTACAGGCCTGTCCCTCACAGTGAGACACTACAGGCCTGTCCCTCACAGTCAGACTCTACAGGCCTGTCCCTCACAGTCAGACTCTACAGGCTTGTCCCTCACAGTCAGACTCTACAGGCCTGTCCCTCACAGTCAGACTCTACAGGCTTGTCCCTCACAGTCAGATTCTACAGGCCTGTCCCTCACAGGCTTAACATTTTTAGTGTAATTCATTTGTAATTATCATAACCAACAAGTTACCAAAATTTAGTTTTTCAGTTCAGTTAATCTTTAACGTAGAAACATGATTAAAAGTTTAAACCGAAGACAAGACTTTGGCGTTTATTGGGCTGAATGGGCGTTCAGATATCAAGCACGGTTTCTCCCAAATCACAGTTTACTTATCGTCCCGTTTTCAGACCGGCTCAGATTTATATGACACTAACACTATAATCAGAATGTATTGAGATGAAATCCAGCCGCTCCCTCACATATTACCAGGACGACAACTCCAGCAGCCAATCAGAACTCAGGCGTGTGTGTTGACTTGTCTCTAAAGTCCAATGTGTCCAAGGTCCAGAAAAACAAATGGTGCTGCATGAATCAACATTTATAGTTTGCTGTTCAAATACAACCCACATGCAATGATTCCAGATTGGTCCTTCATGTGCATTATAAGTGTTTTATAAGACACTTAATTAAAGAAAACCTTCCCAGAATGCACCTCTGAAACGGGACAAAGACAGAAAACATACACACGATGTTGCCTAACCTAACTTCAGCATTTATATCATTAAATCATACAACAATGAGCAATTTCAAGAGATTATTTAAAATGAACGTATTAAAGGGATACGAAAAGGATTTAAAGTGATAGTATTATATAATGACTGGTATCTATATACTAATATATCTATATATTCATGTATCTATATATTAATATGTCTATATACTTTTATATCTATATACTAATATATCTATATACTAATATATCTATATACTAATATATCTATATATTAATATATCTATATACTAATATATCTATATACTAATATATCTATATACTAAGTACTACTAAGTACTATACTACTAGTATGTGTGTTATTATTTAATCTGCTATAGAGGGTATAAAAAGAAGAAGAAAGGGAAGAAAAGAAACAAAAACAGTGTAAATGTGTGTGCGTGTGTGTGTCTGTGTGTGCATGCACGTGTGTTTGTGTGTGTGTGTGTGTGTGTGTGCGTGCATGCATCTGTGTCTATGATGTGTAATAAGTGAAGATTCTGTATTTACTAAAGGATAAAAGTAGAGAAAGGGGGTCGGACCCGAGAAGTTGTTTATGAACTTCTTCCTTCTCCTTTTTGGGAATTTTTTGTTTGAATGACTTTCAATCATTTTGGAAGATTGTGCTGAAAAGTACATGACCTTATTTTAATTATTTATACTGTATGTATACATGAATGTATGTATATATATTTCAGTGTGCCAATGTGCTGCAATAGCAGCAATCAGCGCAATGACTATTATTGCCCATACTTATTATTATTATTCCGCCAGATTTTTGTCCCGCTACTAGTCCCGGAGCGTTGCCAACACGCGCACACAAAATACATCAAAACGTGTGTAATGATCAGGAATGGTGGGCTATGACTTTTCTAAGAGATTTACCGCGCGGTTTTCATGAAATCGGCAAAAAACTGCAAAAGATTTCTTGTAGACTTTAATGGGAAATATTCGGGAAATCGCTCAACATTGCTCAAAACCCCCCTCTTTGGGGCCATGCTGTATCGCCATACTTTAACGTAGAAACATGATTAAAAGTTTAAACCGAAGACAAGACTTTGGCGTTTATTGGGCTGAATGGGCGTTCCGATATCAAGCACGGTTTCTCCCAAATCACAGTTTACGTTTCGTCCCGTTTTCAGACCGTCTCAGATTTTTCAATGTGTGTGTATGTGGCGGAATGTTGAGAGCTAGAGTGGAGGACAGAGTGGGGAGATTCAAAAAAATCATCTTGGTTCTCTCTCAATAACTTGCTCCCACACCAACAATTCTAACTTGTCATGGACAATTTATACATCAATACGTAGGTATTATTGTCTAGTTTCAGCCAATATGCTCATGTACGCGATATGAATTATACTTTTCGCTCAATGACCTTTCAAATGACAAGAGTTCCCAATCTTCCTCCATTCACTGCCATGTTAAACATTGTCCACATTTCTGAGCAAAACGCAGAGCGAAGCCCTTTTTTAAATTGCTGATACGCCCACATTTTTATGTTTATCCAGATACATTTTAAATTTAATAACAAAGGCTTTCTGGTGCCCACGGTAACGTTATTTAATTGATATCTCGTTTTCTTTTGGTGATATGACCATTTGTTTGAGAACTTGTTCCGTGTCTGAATAGCTGGTGACACAGGTGGCTGGTGCAGCAGGTGCTCCGGTTGTTAACTGATTACAGATCAAAGAGATGACATCACAGAGATGAAAGGCTTCCTATTGGTCCTTAGTAACTAGGCAACCATACTCAGTATGTGTGTCTGTCGACAGCTAGCTATCTGTCTCTCTCTCTCTCACAGCTACACACACACACATACACAGACACAACACACACACACACACACGGACTAACTGACCAACTGACTGACTCCTAACTGACTTCAAGCCTTAACACCACCAGCTGTTTCATAGAAGTTAGACTGGGAGAAGAGGAGGGGGAGGAGATGAGAAGAAGTGTGAGTGTGGTTTGTTTAGCGCTAGCTACGTCGTAGCTGTTACTGGGAAACAGAAACGTCTTAAATAGGTTTTAAAAAGTTACATCTCTAAAGGGTTAAGACCCTTTTATTATTTTAGCAGTGGCTCAGTCCGGAGTGGGTTGGGAACCGGAGGGTCGCCGGGTCAAGTCCCCATACGGACCAAAAGTATGGAGTGTGGATCGGGAGCTGGAGAGATGCCACTTCACCTCCTGAGCACTGCCAGGTGCCCTTGAGCATGGCTCAGGGCGCTGGTCCAGCTGGCAGCCCCCCCCGTGTCTTGTGTTGTTGGTCCTGTCTTGTGGGTCCTGTCTTGTGTTGTCGGTCCTATCTTGTGTTGTCGGTCCTTTCTTGTGTTGTTGGTCCTGTCCTGTGTTGTTGGTCCTGTCTTCTGTTGTTGGTCCTGTCTTGTCTTGTTGGTCCGGTCTTGTGTTCCCTTGAGTGTCTGTATGTTCTGTCTCCTGTTTTATTTTTAAGTCTGGTTTTTGTCTCGTCCTTCCTTTAGTTCTACTTCCTGTGTCTTCTCGCTCCTCTGATTACCTGATGTTTTTCCACCTGCGTCCCTGCCCTCTTGTCACCTGCCTCTCGTTACCTCGTGTAATTAATGTATGTGCGTCCCTCTTCTCCGGTCAGATCCTTTTGTCCTCGTGATCCTTGGTGCCGTGCTGTTATTCGTCCTGTCTGGAACTTTCTCCGTGAGTTTTTTACTCTGCAGCCCCCCCCCCCCGCAAAATCGTTTTGGGATTGTTTTTTTGGATTTTGGAACTTTTTTATGCCGTTGTTGGATCCTGTGTTTTTGGTAATAAAGCTTATTGAAGCTCTCTCTTACTCTGCTTTTGGGTCCTCCTTCATTCCGCGTCGTCACACATTTACATTTCATAATAAATCATTGTTCCTTTATGTGCATTATAAGTGTTTTATAAGCTACTAATAAAGAAACCCTTCCAGAATGCACCTCAGAAACGGGACAAAGACAGAACCATGAGCAGGATATTGACTGTGTTATGGTTGTCTAAGCCACTGGATGCCTAAAATATCCCTCGGGATAAATAAAGTACAGTATTTGGTATCCACTTACCTAAAGGATTATTAGGAACACCTGTTCAATTTCTCATTAATGCATGGTTGTTGGTGCCAGACGGGCCAGTCTGAGTATTTCTGCTCAGTTACCGGGATTTTCACGCACAACCATTTCTAGGGTTTACAAAGAATGGTGTGAAAGGGAAAAACATCCAGTATGCAGCAGTCCTGGGGGGGAAATGCCTTGTTGATGCTAGAGGTCAGAGGAGAATGGGCCAACTGATCCAAGCTGATAGAAGAGCAACTTTGACTGAAATAACCACTCGTTTCAACCGAGGTATGCAGCAAAGCATTTGTGAAGCCACAACACGCACAACCTTGAGGCGGATGGGCTACAACAGCAGAAGACCCCCCCGGGTACCACTCATCTCCACTACAAATAGGAAAAAGAGGCTACAATTTGCAAGAGCTCACCAAAATTGGACAGTTGAAGACTGGAAAAATGTCGCCTGGTCTGATGAGTCTGGTTTCTGTTGAGACCTTCAGATGGTAGAGTCAGAATTTGGCGTAAACAGAATGAGAACATGGATCATGCCTTATTACCACTGTGCAGGCTGGTGGTGGTGGTGTAATGGTGTGGGGGATGTCTGACCATGTCCATCCCTTTATGGCCACCATGTACCCATCCTCTGATGGCTACTTCCAGCAGGATAATGCACCATGTCACAAAGCTCAAATCATTTCAAATTGATTTCCTGAACATGACAATGAGTTCACTAGACTAAAATGGCCCCCCCAGTCACCAGATCTCAACCCAATAGAGCATCTTTGGGATGTGGTGTAACGGGAGCTTCGTGCCCCGGATGTGCATCCCACAAATCTCCATCAACTGCAAGATGCTATCCTCTCAATATGGGCCGACATTTCTAAAGGATGCTTTCAGCACCTTGTTGAATCAATGCCACGTAGAATTAAGGCAGTTCTGAAGGCCAAAGGGGGTCAAACACAGTCTTAGTATGGTGGTCCTAATAATCCTATAGGTGAGTGTGTATGTGTCTGAAAAAAAGGACAGTAGAGCCAAGCCCAGCTGGTACTAGCAGAGGGTAAAAAACCATTAGATTACTTACAATCACTTTGTGTATTACAAGTTTTCTGAAAGTGTTCAATGTGCAAATGAAGCATTATGTCAGGCTGGTAAATGTGTGATAATTAGCAGAACTTTCCAAACATTTAAAAGGTTACAAATTATTTTATTTTGTTGTTAACAGCTTCAAAATAAATGCATTTTCTACATGTTGTCAGCAATGAAATGTTCAATATATCAGTCACTGAATAATATATGATGAAAGCCCTGTGTAATAGCTAGACATGTACAAGTCAAAATAAAGCATATATATATACATACATACAGTACATACTGTATACACATACAGTACATATACAGTACATACACATACAGTATAAAAATATTCTTCCAATTGAAACTAAAAATGTGACTGGAGAGGGAGAGCGCCCAGTGGCGTTTGAACAAAGCAGTTAATTAATTATTAAACAATTCATCACTAGAAATGTAACTGTATCATCTCACTATCACTGACGTAATCCACATTCATATTTAGACAAAACCAATGATATATTGGCTACATAAAAGGCTAAAAGTTGGAAGTTACAACAGAAGGATAACAAAGCGTTGTCATAGGTCTCAGAGCACTGCAGACCGACTCGCTGCAAGAGGTTTCAAGTCTTTGGTCTGAACTGGGCTGAAGTTTAAGTTGAAACAGTATTGATAAAACAAAAAAGACCAAACAAACCAACAGGTTAGATGTACATGAAAACTGTATTCTTAGTTAAAAACAAAAGAAAACTAGACATATCTTTGTAATAATGAGACAGCAGTAGGATACGCGCAGATTAAAATGTTAAATCTGTTGAATTTTCTCTTTAAGAAAAACCAAATGAATAAAATCATCTTCTTAACTGCTCTGTTCCACTGTCACACACATTTACAGGTGATATTTTACCTTATTAGCAGTTAAAATAAATGGGAACATGGTCTCAGTAAAGGTGTGTGTGAAGGTGTGTATCTGTGTGTTAGTATCAGCATCAGAGAATGACAGCTCTCCTCTGTTCCAGTCCAGAGTCACTCTGATCCTCTGGACCTTCTTCTGCACTACGACATCAGTGGCTGGAGCTGGTGGTGAGCCCACTGCATATTTAGCTTTATGGAACAATATTATCCATAATCCAGTCTGTATGCTTCCCTTCCTCTGGACAGACTCTGCTAACATGCCGATTGCCCAGCTTTTGCTGTCTCCAACATCGTTATCCCAGCTGTGAGTCCCTGAGTTAAAGCCCTCGGAGCCCAGGACAGAGGGGTATCTATCAAACCTCTCTGGATTATCAGGAAGCTGCTGTCTCTTTTGTAGTCTCACACTGGTCAGGTCTTCAGACAGGATGAAACATGGATGAGCAGTGTTTGGGTCCAGAATCACAGGAGTGTAGGAGACCGTGTCCTTCATCTTGGTCCAGATGTTGAAGCCCAGGTTGCCCAGGTGTTGGGCCTCGTCTATCAGAGCTCCTGAGAGCAGCTGTGGATCCTCCAGCAGGGGGCGCTGCTGGACTCTTCCCACTGCAGCCTTGTAGTTGATCAGCGATTTTAAACATATTGCATTATGGGCGATATATTACAATTTATAACTTTTTTTCCAACTTCAAATTTTTCCCAATTTCAAATGGACGTCCCCAAAAGGAAACTTATCAACATCTGTTTTATTTAAAAAGAAACATTTCTCTGTCTGTTCATCTCACTTCAATTTCATAGCTGAAAAATGGGAAAAACTGATCAACACATATAATAAAAGATTAATACTTGGCCTCTGTGTATCGATGCAGTATTGCCACTGAAAATATTGCGATACTATGCCGTATCGATTTTTCCCCCACCCCTAGTTTCTACATCAGAATCAGCTTTATTCCCCAGGTATGAGGACACATACGAGGAATTTTACTTTGGAATTTCGTTGCTCCCAATGTGATTACACATACAAAACAACATAGTCTTTACTAAGGACACAACAACAGCAAATCCTTTTTTGTGGAAAAAAAAAACTATTTGATTGTATGAGTTCGACAATCGAGTAGTGTGGACTGTTCACCCGGAAAAAAACAGAGGTATGGATGAACAACTTTTATGCCTTTCTTTCACAGCAGTCAGATTCATTGTGTTCCCTCGGAAGGAATCACTGCACATGGGAAGGCACTTTTAATGACATTTTGAACATGTTAAGAGGCTAAAAACACATTTAAAACTTGCCCCGTTGACGCCTGTTGGGTGCTAACTGTAGCTGGAGGCTAACTCAGTGTAGGCAGCACTGATTGGTTAGTTTTTCTCTCTACTGATAGACCTTTGGTAGGCGACGCTAGCGAGCCATTTCTGTGTGTTTATTCCCGAACCCTTAAAATACGTACGTTTTCACCAGACTTGCTGTGACCGCCAATTACGGTGAGTGTTTGAATATGTTAAGCCCCTCAAAAAGGAAATTCATGTGCAGGATAAAAAATATTAATTCCTTGAGTTTCAATAGAGCCCTAAATATAATCATCCTCTTTGTCTCTAACTGTTCTTTTTAAATGGCACACACAACTTCACTGGTGATATCTTCAGTGGGACTTCATCCCCAGTGAAAATGAATGGAAACATCTTCTCAGTGAAAGTGTGTGTGAAGATGTGTATGTGTGTGTTAGTATCAGCATCAGAGAACGACAGCTCTCCTCTGTTCCAGTCCAGAGTCACTCTGATCCTCTGGAGCTTCTTCTGCACTATGACATCAGTGGCTGGAGCTGGTGGTGACCGTGCTGAGTATTTACCTTGATGGAACCTTATTCTCCATAACCCAGACAGTTTGTCTCCCTTCCTCTGGACAGACTCTGCTAACACACCCAGTAACCAGACTGTACAGTCTCCAACCTCGACATCCCAGCTGTGAGTCCCTGAGTTAAAGCCCTCAGAGCCCAGGACAATGCGGTATTTATCAAACCTCTCTGGGTTATCAGGAATCTGCTGTCTCGCTCCTCCTCTCACACTGGTCAGGTCTTCAGACAGGATGAGACATGGATGAGCAGTGTTTGCGTCCAGAATCACAGGAGTGTAGGAGACCATGTCCTTCATCTTGGTCCAGATGTTGAAGCCCAGGTTGCCCAGGTGTTGGGCCTCGTCTATCAGAGCTCCTGAGAGCAGCTGTGGATCCTCCAGCAGGGGGCGCTGCTGGTCTCTTCCCACTGCAGCCTTGTAGTTGATCAGGAATGAGACGTCTTCAGCTCTCAGCTGCTCCTCTGTGGCTCTGACAGAGTCTGAAAGAGCTGCTATCTCTCTGCTCAGAGGCTCCACCTTCTCCTTCATCCTCTGACTCTTCTGCTCCTCTTCCTCCCTCAGTGCAGCCAACCTGGCCTCCTCTTCCTCTTTCAGAAACTGGCGAAGCTTCTTAAACTGCTCTTTAATCTGCGTCTCTGTGCGTCGGGCCTGGACCTTTATGTGTCCTGCTGTCTGATCAAACTTCACTTTAACTTGTTCAAAACCCTTTAACCTCTCCTTTAAGGGCTCCAGAGTTTCCTGAAGCTCCTTCCTGTGTTGTCGTGCAGCTTCATCAATAGGTCTGATTCTGTGGTTGGAGTGTATTTCTGAATGCAGACAGACGACACACACCGGCTGCTGATGGTCCAGACAGAAGAGTTTGAGTTTCTCAGAGTGCAGACTGCAGAGAACCTCTGAAGGTCTCTGATCTCTCTCCAGTAAGAAGGCCTCACACAAGTTCTTCAACACCAGGTTACAAGGTGGTTTGGAACTTAAAGATGTCGCTTTACAGACTGGACACTCTCGAGCTTGTTTCTCTGTCCACCATCTCTGCAGACAGTCTTTACAGAAGCTGTGGCTACATGACAGAACAACAGGATCCCTAAAGACATCGTAACAGACCGGACAGCAGAGATCCTCCTCTGATCTGGAAGCCATTTGGTCTCAGAGTGAAGCTGAAAACACAGCAGACAGAAAGAACAGTCAGTCATGATGCAACAATTAGACTTTTTGTCCTTTATTTATTTTATTTTTTGGTTAATGGGTGCTAGGCAGGTCCATCTACTGGCTTTTAAGATGGTCTCATTAAAGTCCAGTTCCAATATACGCCATTCTTAGTTATTCTAAGAAAATATATACACTACCGGTCCAAAGTTTGGGGTCACTTATACCTTTCCATACCACTCCATTATAGACAGAATACCTGCTAATTTGGGTGGGGGGGCTGATCTTTAATGCAATATCTACATTGCCCATTACCAGCAACCATTCATCCAATGTTCCAAAGGCACATTCTGTGTACTAATCTATCATTTAAAAATAAAAAACTAGAAAAACATTGGAGAACCATTTTACTATTATGTAAGCACATAATGTAATCTGATTACTGCCCTGGTTAAAAAAACAATGCAACTGATCTCAGCTGGCATTCTGTCTACAATGGAGTGCAATGGGGATTTCTATGGGACCCCAAACTTATGACCGGTAGTATGTATGTATGTATGTATGTATGTATGTATGTATATATATATATAGTACAGGCCAAAGGTTTTGACACACCTTCTCATTCAATGTGTTTTCCTTTATCTTCATGACTATTTACATTCTCTCAGATTCTCACTGAAGGCATCAGAACTATGAATGAACACATGTGGAATTATGTACTTAACACAAAAATGTGAAATAACTGAAAACATGTCTTATATTCTAGTTTCTTCAGAGTACCCCCCCCCCCCCTTTGCTTTTTGATAGTGCTGCCAACCCTCTGTGTTCTCTCATTGAGCTTCATGAGGTAGTCCCTGAAATGGTTCCCAGAAGTCAGGTTGATACACAGCCGACAGCCTATTGGATGACTGGTAGAATTCATATTATGACAAGAACCAATCAGCTAAGAGAAGAGAAACGAGCGGCCATCATTACTTTAAGAAATGAAGGGCAGCCGCTCCGGAAAATTGCGACCCCAAGTGCAGTCGCAAAAACCATCAAGCGCTGCAACAAAACTGGCTCACATGAGGACCCCCCACAGTTTTTTCCCCAGAGCTGTCTCTTTATTGAACTCTAATCTATCTAATGCATTAGTTGTGTGTATGTGCGTGTGTTGTGTGTATGTGCATGTGTTGTGTGTATGTGCGTGTGTTGTGTGTACGTGCATGTGTTGTGTGTGTGTGTATGTGCATGTGTTGTGTGTATGTGCATGTGTTGTGTGTATGTGCATGTGTTGTGTGTACGTGCATGTGTTGTGTGTGTGTGTATGTGCATATGTTGTGTGTACGTGCGTGTGTGTGTGTGTATGTGCATGTGTTGTGTGTACGTGCGTGTATGTGCATGTGTTGTGTGTACGTGCATGTATGTGCATGTGTTGTGTGTACGTGCATGTGTTGTGTGTGTGTGTATGTGCATGTGTTGTGTGCATGTGTTGTGTGTATGTGCATGTGTTGTGTGTATGCACACTAAAAAACGCTGGGTTATTTTAATAACCCAAATGCTGGGTTAAGGCTGTTGGGTCTTATGTTGGGTTGATTTAAACCAACGTTGGGTCAAAGACTGTAACCCAACACGATGGGTCAAACCACAACGGCTCATTCTTCCGCCATTTCTGGACAGAAAGCAGGACGTCGACGACCACAGCTCCGGTAAGTGGAAACTTTAAGACGGTAAAACTATACAAATATGTTAGAATAACCAGACAATTTGGTTCCTGTAAACACACTAACACCCTTACACGGAATTAATTAACTATATAACGTTAACGTCATGAGTAGCTGTTATTTAGCGTCGTTGCCGCACTTGACAGTGAGGATGACGAAGGGAAAAAGGACCGTTAGCTAGCGCTAACGCTATGGCCCAAGCTCTAAAACTATAAAACCTGATAATAACGCAAAACAGGACAATGATAAAGTAAAGAGACTTAATATAATGTAGCTATGGTAATGTTACCTATTAACTTAGCTAGCTGTCTGTATGGTTAACCGTAACGTTAGTTCACTTTAGCTAACGCTAGCTAGCGAGCTATAAGGCTAGCGTTATAGCACATTAACGTTAGCAGTTAACGGTTAGCTCAAACTCATCTTGTATCTTGCTAGCTAGCTAACTGCAGCTCCTCTAACGTTAGCTAGTAAATCTTCACTTTTCTTCGTCGCTATTTTTGGTTCCTGTAAACACACTAACACCCTTATACGGGATTATTCACTATATAACGTTTAATAATGTTAGCTAACAGCCTGGCTGCAGTGTTTCAGCATACAGCTAGCTAGCTAACAGCCTGGCTGCAGTGACTCAGCATATAGATAGCTAGCTAACTCTAATCAAGTTATTGTGATAATATTATTGTGATTAAAATCCAGTGAGCACATAATGACTGTGGTCTGAAGACTACTATGGAAATATGTATTACTGTATCTTAGGTGATACATGCTTCAATAGGATGGGGGAAAGTTATGTTTTAAGATTTTTTATTGAATTATTTTGAGCTGTGTTTGTGTTGATTTGCAGTCTTTAAAGTGCCAAATGATTTGAGGGATGTTCCAGTCTGTACTGCACGGACTCCACTGGGCCGGGCCGCTAAGGCTGGGCATTAGTTCTGTTGTACATTATGTAAAATATTTATATTCTTTGCTAGGTTAATCTAAAAATGTAATGGTTATTACAGAGAAGTACCAGTGTGAATGTACACTGTTATAGTGTTTACTGTATGCTATAGTATCCATATTAATTAATACATAATTATAGTAAAAAAAAAATTACATCTTGGACTCATTTTGATCATCCTAGACCCTCATTTGGGTATTTAGCATAAGAGATTACACAGTGTTGAATCTAAACGGTCAACATGAGCGCTCTAATGGTTATGAGAGTACTTCTTAGTGTTAGTGCTACTATTTTGGTCAAAATGGCCGATGAGCTATAGACCTATAGAACAATCCATAATGATAAATCATATGTGACCCTAAAATTGTCTCTATTCATTTCTAACAGATGGATGGTTTTGTGAAGGAGAAACTTCTTGAATGGACGCCGGCTGAGCTGCTCCCTGCGGTTGAAGGTATTCTACAGTACTCACTTTAATTATGGGGGGTTTAAAACAAATAAATTAAATTTAGGTAAAGACCATCTTGCAACTGGTAATACATACAGTGTAGCTTGCTTTATACATGTTTATATGTGTTTGTCAACCCAATAAAAAATGTTATGTAACTATTGGTAATATATACAATTAATGTTGAGTTTTTCAGCTTGAGCTCCCTGATACCTCTCCTTGGGCCACGGCTAAAATTTCAACTCCAGCTTAAAAAGTTGTTTGAGGTACGTATAGAGTCCTAGGTCTCCACAAATGGGTTACGTGTGCTTCAAGTGTAGAAGATCTTTAGGCAATGACATAAGACATTTTTTTGGCCATCTGAGAGTGATACATAACGTACTCCACATAAACATATTTCCAGTGCGCTCAAGTTGGGTGCCATCGCTCATTTAATCACATGAGATGGTTTAGGAGACGCCTACTGGGCCATGCTGTTGAGTTTGAAGTTGGAGCAGAGGAAGAAAATTCTTCAGTTAAACTTCCTGACAGGTCTGCAGATCCACAACGTGATGTGGATCTGTCAACCTTTTGGTACCAAACAAAGATTATTATTATTTTTTAGACTGTAGGATACAATTTTTATGCCGGGACGTCTCTGTAGCACCACAATACTTTATTTTTACAATGATTTGACACATATTTTGCCTTTAACAAATATTGCGCCCTCCTGCGATTTGGATATTGCTCTAGTTCATGATACGATTTCCATAAAATTGCGATTAATTGTGCAGCCCTTGTCCCATTGTCGTCCTCTAGTTCACAGTTCAGTCAGCTTTGTAGAGCTGGTGCTACTACACTGGCCCAGCATAGTTGAATGGACCTTTATGAATTCACAAAAAAAAATTGGTCCAAATCTATGCTGCATAGGTTAGTTATGAATATGTTTAATATTACATGCATTTTATTTTATTAATTTTTACAGACAAACGAGGCGATGTAGCCTTGCAGCTGCTGACGGTTCTACTCCCAGCTGCACCTTACTGCCTGGAGACAAGAGTTGTCCGTCCCAGCAGCCTGGAGACGCCAGGGCCTTCATTGATGTCCAGCCTGTGAGTTCAGACCGTCACTTTTAATATCCTTCACATCCAAAGCAGCATTTACTGTTTTCATATCTAGTAATAAGATTATTGGATATCATCTCATATAATGAGGTTCTATATCTGATTAATCTAGTTTCATGTTGATATGTCTTTTATTCTTGAAATCTAGGACTAGGCAAAGGCTAGACTAACTAGGCTTGTTAAGAATATTATTTGTATTTATTCATTCTTTTTGTTTGTTTTTTTGCTCAGATTGCGACCAACATGGCAGAGAACCTGATGAGATCCAGCACAGAGCCCCCATACGTTCTAATGCTGGGGGGAGGACATCAGTGCTCACAAGCTTTTGTCATTGTGAAGGGGGGGCGTTGGAGCAGCCGTCTCTTTGGCTGCTGTGGACGTCTGTCTCACGGCGTTTTTTGTCTTCGATGCCGGCTATCCAAAACTTTGTGCTAAAGTTTGGGAGTTCATCCAGACTACCGTGTTTCGGAGACCAGGACATGAATCAAACGCTAAAGTGCCCATATTCTGCACTGAAGACAGAGGACATTCAGGAACCAGATCTCACTCAGACGTGTGTGTGTGTGTGTACGCACCAGAGACACAAAATAACCCCCAAATCCCAGAAAAAGAGATTGTTTTTTGGGCACTTTAAAATTTAAAAGTTGGTTTGAAAGTTCATGAAGTTTAAGAAATTGTGACTTTTTGTCCGTTTAGTGATGTAATAAGTGACACATCACATGTTTTAAATCAAAATTGTAAAATTACTTTTGTATTCTTTTATACTACTTTTAATGTTATAACTGAAATTAATTGTAATGTTTAATTTTGTCTAAAGTGATATGTTTGGCTTGAAGCAATAAAACTAAATGCTGGGATGTTCTTGATTATTTCATAATTTCATCAATACATTTCTTAATGCAAAAATCGAGTGAAAAAAAAAATACAGATAACCCAGAATATGGGTTGTATTTTTCTAACCCATTTTAGGTTGTTTTAACCCAACAACATGGTCATTTTTAACCAATTGTTGGGTAGAAAATATAACCCAACATGCTGGGTCAGAACAACCCAGCGATGGCTCGGTCCATATTTGACCCAGCACTTGGTTACCAATATGACCCAAGTTGGGTTATTTTTAACCCAGCAGTTTTAAGAGTGTGTGCATGTGTTGTGTGTGTGTGCATGTGTTGTGTGTGTGTGCATGTGTTGTGTGTGTGTGTATGTGTTGTGTGTATGTGCATGTGTTGTGTGTGTGTGCATGTGTTGTGTGTATGTGCATGTGTTGTGTGTATGTGCATGTGTTGTGTGTGTGTGCATGTGTTGTGTGTGTGCATGTGTTGTGTGTATGTGCATGTGTTGTGTGTGTGCATGTGTTGTGTGTGTGTGCATGTGTTGTGTGTGTGTGCATGTGTTGTGTGTGTGCATGTGTTGTGTGTGTGTGCATGTGTTGTGTGTGTGTGCATGTGTTGTGTGTGTGTGCATGTATTGTGTGTATGTGCATGTATTGTGTGAATTAGAGGATGGATACCCGACCCGGCCCGACGGGACCCGACGGGTCGGGCCGGGTTGGGACAGATTTTTAGAAAGGATGCTCGGGTTCGGGTCGGGCTCGGTCACATCAGCGCGATAAGGCACTGAACATTTAGAATTTAAAACAGCTTAAAATAAATGTCAAATATTACCCTAACATCCGTCTTCCTGTTGCTGTGACAACCAAAGACGTGCGTATTAAGCTCCATGTGGCAGCGCAGCGATGGAAGATGTTAAAAAGAAGTTGGCCGCAGGAGATTTTAAAACTATTGAAAACGAAGGAAAGTCAGCTGTGCATTGATGCTCATCTGTTGACATTTCCCAATGCCTTCCTACAATTGCTTAATAAAAGCGGCTTTCCACACAAACAAACGTACATGTGTCATTAGTATGAGAAACAAATGCGATTTTAACTGTCGGGCTCGGGTCGGGCTCGGACAGTAAAATCCGGCCCGATCCGCACTCTAGTGTGTATGTGCTGTGTTGTGTGTGTGTGTATGTGCATGTGTTGTGTGTATGTGCATGTGTTGTGTGTAGTTGCAGGGCGTTGGTCCGTGTCGGCCACCGTATCTAACAGACTCCACTGGTCTCCGTCCAGAGCGACGGGACCTGTTGGTCCATGTCTTTAACTGTCTATTGCTGTGTAGTCTACAGTTGAGACTCCTTAAATAACAAGTTATGATTGTTGCTCTGCACATGCGTACTAGTGTCTTCTTTCATCGGCTCCACGTGCCGTCGTTGTTAAAGTGAGTTTCTACTTTTATGTGAAAAATCAAAACGCTAAAAGTGTCTCAACTGTCCTCGGTCTACCCTACATGTGTGTGTCTCCGTCTCTGAGACACTAATGTCCACTACACTGTCCCCAAAGACAATGACGTCACGTCCCGACGTTTAATTCAGTTATTACCTCACCCAAAATAAAAGAAACCTTCCAGGAAAATGAAGACGTTAGTTAGAACTTACGGACCGAGCCAGTCCGGAATCCAGTCCGGAGTCCAGTCCGGGTTCCTGCTGGTTTCTGGCCGAATGGCGGGTTACTTGAAGCAGCTGAGGAGTCGGTATGAAGAGGTCCGGGACTCTGGAGTTCGGGACCTGGGTCAGCAGGTCTCACTGGTCGGATGGAGACCCACTTTTAAATGGAGGACACGTTTTCTACCGCGCAACGGACCGTGGAGCTCCTGTCGGTGCTCTCTACTCCTTCCTTCATTCATTCCTTCCTTCCCTTCTTTCTTCTTTGAGGTTTATTGTCGGTTGGAACACAACGATTCGGTGCTTTACCTCCACCTGCTGGTATGGAGGGATAGATAGATAGATAGATAGATAGATAGATAGATAGATAGATAGATAGATAGATAGATAGATAGATAGATAGATAGATAGATAGATAGATAGATAGATAGATAGATAGATAGATAGATAGATAGATAGATAGATAGATAGATAGATAGATAGATAGATAGATAGATAGATAGATAGATAGATAGATAGATAGATAGATAGATAGATAGATAGATAGATAGATAGATAGATAGATAGATAGATAGATAGATAGATAGATAGATAGATAGATAGATAGATAGATAGATAGATAGATAGATCCCACTCCCCTCATATACTGATAGACTCTCCTCTCCCTCCATTTTGTTATCTGCAATACTATAATGTTCACCTGCACTGCTGACTGTTACTCTAGTAACAACTGTTTATATCTGCATCTTTTTTGCACTACTTACATTTCAATCTGCACTGCTGACTGTTTATTTAAAGCACCAATTGTTTACATATACATCTGCATTACCGTACTTTAACTGTAATATGCAATTACTTTCCACTGCACTTTAATTCAGATAGCTACCTTTAAATCATTGTTATACTGCTCATTTTAGCCTAATTTATTATATCTATCTGTAAAAATTCTGTCTATAATAATAGCCGCCTGTATATATATTCATAGTACATATTCACCTGTAAACTCTGTAAACCAGTAGTACATTATATTATGTTCATTGTACATATCTTAACTTATATATCCACCTGTATATTATATTCAGTACATATCCAGCTGTAAATCTTGCTCACATACTAGTTATCTATATATTATATTCATAGGACAAACCCATCTGTAAAATTCTGTTTATAATAGTATTCATCTCTATATTTAATCAATACATATCCATGTCCTGCACTCATGGAACCAGTGTATATCCTGCACCGGCTGCTACTGCACTTCTGGTTAGACCCAAACTGCATTTCGTTGCCTTGTACCTGTGTAATGACAATAAAGTTGAATAAAATCTAATCTAATCTATCTAGAAAGATAGGCATGACAGTGACAGGACTGACCCTGTGATTCACTCTGCATGGTAACGTGCTGTCAAGTATGTCTAATATTGGAATATACAGTATATATAATATATTCCAATAAAGTGTAGAGAGCAGCTTAAATATGGACATAATAAGAGAATAATGTAGACATAGGAATATAAAAAACTAGCAGTGCAATAAGTGTGAAATACTGAAAGGCTGTAAAATAATCCCCTTCATAACAACTGTATGGTGGGGGGGGTTATTACCCACCCATTTAATTATATTAAAGCTTAAAGTTGCAAACTGTAGACCCCACAAGATATGATCTGTTGGTATGAAAACCTGCATTTTGAATTAAATAATCTACACTGTTAGACTTTACTGTAATTTTTACCACAAAATGCAGAGTAAAATACCATAATGTTCTTTTCTGGTTCATTACTGTAATAAACATTGCATTATGGGTATTAACATTTCATGTACAGTGATTTAATGTATATTTTGAATTGGCGGTATCAGAAACACATGTCTGGGATTAGCAGACCGCTTCAAAATCAGATGGAAATTCAGTGAGACATAGACTAAGCCGATTGGTTGGGGTTAGGACCCGGACATGACGCCTGGCCAATAGGAGTGTGTGAATGCTATTGAAGGGCGGGTCTTGGCCATAGTAGGATTTGTAGTGAGTAGATCTGTTTGGATGGAAATACCGAGCAAGAAACACTCATTTCCTGTTTAATATCACATTATGTGAAAGGTCCCGTGTTTTATTAATATAATCTGTTAATTATTATTTAACTTTTTCTCCCAAGCTCCCAGCAGACGAGGAATAAAATACACAGACACGATACATGGTCCTTTATTGTTAACCCTCGTGTTGTCTTCCCGTCAAAATTAAAAATCAACGCTTTTAATCAATGTTTTTAACGTTTTCTTACGTTTTTGTCCATGTGGGATATTTATGGAATTTAATGCGATGAAACATGCGGGAACTTGCAAAAATATATACAGTATATATATATATATACTGTATATATATATATATATATATATATATATATACATATATATATGTGTGTGTGCGTGCGCGTGTGTGTGTGTGCGTGTCTCTCTTTGTGTGTGTGGGTGCGTGCGTGTGTGCATGTGTGTGTGTCTGTGTGTGTGCATCTGTGTCTATGGTGTGTAAGAAGTGAAGATTTTGTTGTATACTAAAGGATGAAAGTAGAGAAAGGGGGTCGGACCTGAGAAGTTGTTCATTGAATCAGTCGATCGCATAATTGCCTTCTTCTGGAGGGACTGATTTACATATTCAGAGATTCAGATTTCTCCAAAGAGGAAGAAGGAGCAGATTTAATTTAAAGAATCTTTAAACAAAAAACTTGACATTTGAACATTTCTTAGCAGCAGAGTATTTTAAGTCTTACATGTAACATGGGAAATGGACAAAAACTCAGGGGCAAAAACACACGCATGCTAGAAATAGAATCACCTTCTATTCTTCATGCAACACGCTTTATTTCACAGTAACACTACTGGAGATGATTTTTACAGTAGAATGCTGTAAAGTTACATTACAACCTTGTCACCATGACAACATCACAGTAGTCTAAGTATTACTGTAAAATCACACTAGTCTAAGTATTACAGTAGAAATCACAGTAGTCTAAGTATTACAGTTGAAATCACAGTAGTCTAAGTATTACAATAAAATAGACATACATGTAAGTGCAGATATAAATGTGATTTAAAAATAATAATAATTATCAATTTTCAAATATTGCAGGTCATTACAGAAGGAAGTATTCTGTCAGTATATATTTATGTTAACTCATCCACTCAACATACATTCCTCTGTGATTAACTATTAATCAAAATATTTCATAATTTCTGTTCTATTTTTTAACTCTAATATTAGGTATAATTCTATATAAATGAGGGTTATTGACCAGGAATTCTAAAAAGCAGTAAAACTAGTAATGTGGTGTTAGGGAAAACTAAAGAAAAGTCTAAAAAACAGACGAAAATGTCATGTGTCGAGAAAGGTTTTTGACCCCGGAGGACAACACGAGGGTTTTTACCCAAATATGTGAGCTAACCTGCAGCTGACGGCAGAGTGAAGGATCCACGTTGGTGGATCAGAGAGAGGAGGGTGTTCTTGGTATTTAAAAAATATCTCTTTATACCTGCGATCGGTTCGTAATGTGTGTAGAGGCGGTTCATAAAAGTTGTGTAAACTTTTTTTTCAGAACAATATGAAACAGTAGTGAGATACCTATTACAGTATTGAATTTCAAAATTTCTGATAAAACAAGGTTGTAAAAAATATAACCCGTTATAATAGCTCTTGTATTTCTCCAGCAAGTTCTCCAGGTACTGCAAGTACAAATCGATGGCAGCTTCGATAGACTTAACATAGTCTGATGCTGGTGTACCAGTCTGAACATCCAGCCGAGCCTCGTGGATCAACATCTGGACGTGGAAGGCGGCTCCGTTGACCCAGATCTTGAACCCGCGGCTGCTCATCTGTCCATCATGCAGCAGGGAGTTTCTGAGGTTGGTGAGATGGTTGCTCAGCTGCTGTTCCAGTCTCCTCAGTTCCTCCCGTAATCGCTGGTCATTGTTCATGAACACCTGATGGCGTTTCACATACTCGGTCATTGTGTCTCGGACACTCGAAGCTTTCTCTTCCCCAAACACACGGCGCAGCATGCTATATGTGTGATCACTTCTCTGAGAGCTGATGTTGATGATAAGCTCTATGATCATGGAAATCATTAAAGCTCCAAGTCCAACAGCATGCGGGACTGTAGTCATCGGAGCCAAAATGGATCCCAGGCTGCCGACGGAACCTGGCACCGAGTTGAGCATCTGATTAGAGAACGTCTGCAGCACCGCGTTGGAGTTGATACCAGAATATTTCAGCAGAGACTCATCTATGCCCACATCTGGCAGGAGGCATGGTTCATGCTGTAAAACCTCTTCATAAACCTGAAGAGCAGCCCTATCGTAGTCCTCTTGTGACAAATCAGAGCCCATGGTTATTCCTCTCGATCTGGGATCGCTCACACAAAGTTCAGACTGAACACTATAATCAGAATGCACTGAGAGGAATTCCAGGCGCTGCCTCACATATAACCAGGACAACAACTCCAGCAGCCAATCAGAACTCTGGAAATGTTAGGCGTGTGTGTTGGCTTGTCTCTAAAGTCCAATGTGTCCAAGGTCCAGAAAAACAAATGGTGCTGCATGACTCTACATTTAGAGTTTGCTGTTCAAATACAACCCACATGCAATGATTCCAGATTGGTCCTTCATGTGCATTATAAGTGTTTTATAAGACACTTAATTAAAGAAAACCTTCCCAGAATGCACCTCTGAAACGGGACAAAGACAGAAAACATACACACGATGTTGCCTAACCTACTTCAGCATTTATATCATTAAATCATACAACAATGAGCAATTTCAAGAGATTATTTAAAATGAATATATTAAAGAGATACGAAAAGGATTAAAAGTGATATTATTATATAATGACTGGTATCTATATACTGATATATCTATATACTTATATATCTATATACTCATATATCTATATAATAATATATCTATATATTAATATATCTATATATTAATATGTCTATATACTAATATATCTATATACTAATATATCTATATATTAATATATCTATATACTCAAATATCTATATACTAATATATCTATATATTAATATGTCTATATACTAATATATCTATATAATAATATATCTATATATTAATATATCTATATACTCATATATCTATATACTAATATATCTATATATTAATATATCTATATACTCATATATCTATATACTAATATATCTATATACTAATATATCTATATACTAATATATCTATATATTAATTTATATCATTAAATCATACAACAATTGGCAATTTCAAGAGATTATTTAAAATGAATATATTAAAGAGATACGAAAAGGATTAAAAGTAATATTATTATATAATGACTGGTATCTATATACTGATATATCTATATACTCATATATCTATATAATAATATATCTATATACTAATATATCTATATACTCATATATCTATATACTAATATATCTATATATTAATATATCTATATACTAATATATCTATATAATAATATATCTATATATTAATATGTCTATATACTCATATATCTATATACTAATATAGCTATATACTAATATGTCTATATACTAATATATCTATAGATTAATATATCTATATACTCATATATCTATATACTAATATATCTATATACTCATATATCTATATACTAATATATCTATATATTAATATATCTATATATTAATATGTCTATATACTCATATATCTATATACTAATATAGCTATATACTAATATGTCTATATACTAATATATCTATAGATTAATATATCTATATACTCATATATCTATATACTAATATATCTATATATTAATATATCTATATACTCATATATCTATATTCTAATATATCTATATACTAATATATCTATATATTAATATATCTATATATTAATATGTCTATATACTCATATATCTATATACTAATATAGCTATATACTAATATGTCTATATACTAATATATCTATAGATTAATATATCTATATACTCATATATCTATATTCTAATATATCTATATACTAATATATCTATATATTAATATATCTATATATTAATATGTCTATATACTCATATATCTATATACTAATATAGCTATATACTAATATGTCTATATACTAATATATCTATAGATTAATATATCTATATACTCATATATCTATATTCTAATATATCTATATACTAATATATCTATATATTAATATATCTATATATTAATATGTCTATATACTCATATATCTATACACTAATATAGCTATATATTAATATGTCTATATACTAATATATCTATATATTAATATATCTATATACTAATATATCTATATAATAATATATCTATATACTAATATATCTATATACTCATATATCTATATACTAATATATCTATATATTAATATATCTATATATTAATATGTCTATATACTCATATATCTATATACTAATATAGCTATATACTAATATGTCTATATAGTAATATATCTATAGATTAATATATCTATATACTCATATATCTATATACTAATATATCTATATAATAATATATCTATATACTAATATATCTATATACTCATATATCTATATACTAATATATTTATATATTAATATATCTATATATTAATATGTCTATATACTCATATATCTATATACTAATATAGCTATATACTAATATGTCTATATACTAATATATCTATAGATTAATATATCTATATACTCATATATCTATATACTAATATATCTATATATTAATATATCTATATACTCATATATCTATATTCTAATATATCTATATACTAATATATCTATATATTAATATATCTATATATTAATATGTCTATATACTAATATATCTATATACTAATATATCTATATATTATTATGTCTATATACTAATATATCTATATACTAATATATCTATATATTAATATATCTATATACTCATATATCTATATACTAATATATCTATATATTAATATATCTATATACTCATATATCTATATACTAATATATCTATATACTAATATATCTATATATTAATATATCTATATATTAATATATCTATATATTAATATGTCTATATACTAATATATCTATATACTAATATATCTATATATTAATATATCTATATACTCATATATCTATATACTCATATATCTATATACTAATATATCTATATATTAATATGTCTATATACTAATATATCTATATAATAATATATCTATATATTAATATATCTATATACTCATATATCTATATACTAATATATCTATATATTAATATATCTATATACTCATATATCTATATACTAATATATCTATATACTAATATATCTATATATTGATATATCTATATATTAATATGTCTATATACTAATATATCTATATACTAATATATCTATATATTAATATATCTATATACTCATATATCTATATACTCATATATCTATATACTAATATATCTATATATTAATATATCTATATACTCATATATCTATATACTCATATATCTATATACTAATATATCTATACACTAATATATCTATATATTAATATATATATATATATATAATGTGTCCGTGTCTATGATGTGTAATAAGTGAAGATTCTGTATTTAGTAAAGGATAAAAGTAGAGAAAGGGTGTCGGACCTGATAAGTTGTTTATGAACTTCTTCCTTCTCCTTTTTGGGAATTTTTTGTTTGAATGACTTTCAATCATTTTGGAAGATTGTGCTGAGAAGTACATGACCTTATCTTAATTCAGTGTGCCGATGTGCAATCGGCACAATGACTATTATTGCCCATACTTATTATTATTATTCCGCCTGTTTTTTGTCCCGCTACTAGTCCCAAAGCGTTGCCAACACGCGCAAACACATGACATCGAAATGTGGGTAATGATCGGGAATGGCGGGCTATGACTTTTCAAAGAGATTTGCCGCGCGGTTTTACCGAAATCGGCAAAAAAGCGGCAAAATATGTCCCATAGACTTGAATGGGAAATGATCGGGAAATCGCTCAACATCGCTCAAAACGCCCCCTCTTTGGGACCGTGCTGTATCGTCATACTTTAACGTAGAAACATGATTAAAAGTTTAAACCGAAGACAAGACTTTGGCGTTTATTGGGCTGAATGGGTGTTCAGATATCAAGCACGGTTTCTCCCAAATCACAGTTTACGTTTCGTCCCGTTTTCAGACCGTCTCAGATTTTCCAATGTGTGTGTATGTGGTGGAATGTTGAGAACTAGAGTGGAGGACAGAGTGGGGGGCTTCGGTACGGATCTCTGGAAGTTTCTCAAACAAATTGCTCTCTCTCCTCCAGTTTTCAGTCTTCAGACTTCATTATTGGTCAAAATGTAGTAAATCTTGTTCCGGTCGCAGACATGTAACTATGGAGTCTATCGGACTTAAATTGTTGGCTGTGATCTACCAACTGTCGCTTGATACTATGATAAAACCATGCAGCTGGAGTACAATCCTCTGATTTTTTCCCCAAACAAATTGTTCTCTCTCCTCCACTTTTACCTCTTTAGACATCATAGTTGGTCAAAATGTAGAAAATCTTGTGCCGATCGCAGACATGTAACTATGGAGTCTATCGGACTAAAACGTTTCGCGCTAGGCTCACCAACTGCAGACACTAAACATTTAAAGAAAGAGTCTGACCCCTTCTCTGAGGAAATCACCATAGCAACAGGTTCTGTTACTGAGAGGACAGAGGGAGGGGCTGCAGCACGACAGAGACAGACACACACACACACGCACACACACACACACACATACACACACACACACAGAGACACACACAGACACACACACACACACACACAGAGACACACACAGACACACACACACAAAGACACACACACACACACACACACACACACAGAGACACACACAGACACACACACACAAAGACACACACACACACACACACACACATATACAGAAACACACACACACGCACAGACACACACACACAGAGAGAGACACAACACACACACACACACACAGAGAGA
>CM057240.1:32742815-32744815 GCA_029931835.1 Etheostoma nigrum | reverse complement strand
CTCCAGCCACTCGAGCGTTTCAGTAGCAGAACTGATCTGCGTCAGTATTAACACGTCTGACAGCTCATATCACACACACACCTACACACTCCTTCCCACACACACACACACCTTCCCACATACACTCACCTACACACCCCTTCCCACACACACACTCCTACACACCCCTTCCCACACACACACTCCTACACACCCCTTCCCACACACACACTCCTACACACCCCTTCCCACACACACACTCACACCCCTTCGCACACACACACCCCTTCCCACACACACACACCTACACACTCCTTCCCACACACACACACCTACACACTCCTTCCCACACACACACTCACCTACACACTCCTTCCCACACACACACACTCACCTACACACTCCTTCCCACACACACACTCACCTACACACCCCTTCGCACACACACACTCACCTACACACTCCTTCCCACACACACACTCACCTACACACCCCTTCGCACACACACACTCACCTACACACTCCTTCCCACACACACACTCACCTACACACCCCTTCGCACACACACACTCACCTACACACCCCTTCGCACACACACACTCACCTACACACCCCTTCGCACACACACACTCACCTACACACCCCTTCGCACACACACACTCACCTACACACCCCTTCGCACACACACACCCCTTCGCACACACACACACTCACCTACACACTCCTTCCCACACACACACACACCTACACACTCCTTCCCACACACACACACACACACACACACACCTACACACCCCTTCCCACACACACACACACACACACACCCCTTCCCACACACACACATGTAGACGTTGAGGAGAATATACTTTGGAGGAAGAACAGCAGCGGTGGAAAGTAAAATCAGGGGCTCGTTATCTCCAAAGAGCATTGTGAGGAAACATCGTGTTATTTTGGGGGACATTTGGTTAAAAGAACCCCATATGGGGACAACCGGAGGGTTACAGACCAGACACATCAATAACAACATGGCATGTGTTGGTGGGAAAGCTGTAGGACAGGAGTGTCCCTTATGAAAAGCCCCCCCCCCCCGCCCTATTGAGAGTCCTCCAAGTGTGCAAAATCCCCAAGAGGGCCGGTCAAGGTCACCGAAGGTCACATTCCAGAGGGGGACGAGGACACAGAGGGGGGGGGGCAGCGAGATGAGGCAGAATGAGACAGCAGAAGCTACAAAGCGGTGAGGAATGTAACAGATTGTAGAAGGCGAGGCCCAGCAGAGCGACTCGAAAACATGGAGGAGAAGTAGAAGGATTCAGATATTCACACACCTGCAACCTGAGACAGGTGCGTCGGCGGGGGACGGGTACGTCGGCGGGGGGCGGGTACGTCGGCGGGGGGCGGGTACGTCGGCGGGGGGCGGGTACGTCGGAGGGGGACGGGTACGTCGGAGGGGGACAGGTGTGTCGGCGGGGGACGGGTGCGTCGGCGGGGGACGGGTGCGTCGGCGGGGGGCGGGTACGTCGGCGGGGGGCGGGTACGTCGGCGGGGGGCGGGTACGTCGGAGGGGGACAGGTGCGTCGGCGGGGGACAGGTAGCTCAAAAGTTGCAAAGAATCTCCCGTAAACGCCTTGATAAATACAGTTTGACTCACTACTTGTTCTGGTCTAATACATGAAATCTTTTGCTAGGAAACGTCTCCTTGGATTTCTTTTATGAAGAGACAATTATGCGATTTAGCATTTTCATTGCACCCCTCAAATTATTATATTATGTTTCTTATATGTGTGCTACTAAATTTTTCTACTTCTTAGGAACATATATGCTCCTTTGGGGGGGGGGGGAGTACACACTGAGACCGGTAAATGCATCTGTATACTCTAATTATGGCCCAAAATGCATCAATACATCAGAGGCAGAATGGTGACGCTTGCAACATGTGACATCTTGCTTATTTTTAAACCCTGGTGGTGTCGTCCCCTCCCGGACCCTCGGGTCAAACTGACCCGGGACTTATTTGGGGTTTT
>CM057240.1:32702815-32732815 GCA_029931835.1 Etheostoma nigrum | reverse complement strand
TAACTAAGTAATAAGTCACTAAGTAATAAGTCACTAAGTAACTTAATAACTGAGTACACATGTACTCCAGTAATGTACTTCAGTCCAGATGTTGAGGTACTAGTACAAGTCACCTTCTACTTGTACTCCACTACATTCATCTGACAGCTTTAGTTACTAGTTACTTTAGTTACTAGTTACATTACACACACACATACACAAACAAAGACAAACACACACACAGACACACACACACTGACAAAAACAAACACACACACAGACACACAAACAAACAAACAAAGACAAACACACACAAAGACACACACACACACAAACAAAGACACACACACAGACACACACACACTGACAAAGACAAACACACACACAGACACACAAACAAACAAACAAAGACAAACACACACACACACAAAGACACACACACACAGACACACAAACAAACAAACAAAGATAAACACACACAAAGACACACACACACAGACACACACACACACACTGACAAAGACAAAGACAAACACACACAGACACACACACACACACTGACAAAGACAAACACACACAAAGACACACACACACACAAACAAAGACATCCACACAGACACACACACAAACAAACAAACAAACAAACACACACACACACACACACACACACAAACAAAGACACACACACACACACACACACACACATACACACTATATACATGATACCATATACATAATTGTTATGCAATAAACAGTTGCTGTGCAGACAGACACACAATACTGGACAGTAATGGAAATAAAGTCCACTGTAGTAACGAACCCGGTTCCATGGTGTAGTTACACCTACCGGCCACTAGATGGCGCTCTAAGCCCACTAATGAACACAGCAGCAGTCTCACTCCCCGATGAAGTCCTGTGCAGATGGGACCATAGACAGTTAAAGAAATTGACTGTTTTCCGCAGGGAGGGAGCCAAGGAAAGTTGTGGTTTTTTTTTTGAAGTTTTGAGGTTGTCGGTTCGATCCCCGCCTGCGGCAGGTAAAGAAGGAGACCATCTATAAACCCACGTAATAGTCTAGACGACGAACTTGGACAAGGCGCACGATTCTCTGATTGGTTGGAGATGGAACGAGTTGATCTGCGGGGAGGGGGGGCAAGGGAAGTTGTGGGCTTTTTGAAGTTTTGAGGTTGTCGGTTCGATCCTCGCCTGCAGCAGATAAAGAAGGAGACCATATATCAATGAATAAACATGCTACTCATTTACAAGCTTCATCTGAGTTTGTATACATCATCTTTGGAGCATTAAAGAGTAATATGAGGACCGTTCTTATGTTTTCTGCAGAGAGGGGGGGCAAAAGAAGTTGTGGGCTTTTTTGACGTGTTGAGGTTGGCGGTTCGATCCCCGCCTGCAGCAGATAAAGAAGGAGACCATCTATCAATGGATGACATGAAAAAGGTTTCCGTTCTTCTCCCCCGGCCCGGTGTGCACGGTCATCTGGTGGGTCGATTCCTTCCCTAAGTCCACTACTGTGTTATCTTTGATGAAACAATTCACTCCAAGTCCTGATCCACCTCCATACCAGCAGGTGGCGGTACAGCACCAAATCAATCAACCTCAAAGAAGAAAGAAGTGGAGGAAGGAAAGAAGGAGGAGTAGAGAGCACCGAGAGGAGCTCCACGGTCCGTTGCGCTGTAGAAAACGTGTCCTCCATTTAAAAGTGGGTCTCCATCCGACCAGTGAGACCTGCTGACCCAGGTCCCGGACTCCAGACTCCCGGACCTCTTCATACCGACTCCTCAGCTGCTTCAGGTAACCCGCCATCCGGCCAGGAACCAGCAGAAACCCGGACTGGATTCCGGACTGGAGCCCGGACTGGCTCGTTCCGTAAGTTCACAACTAACCTAAGGGGACCAGATTCCTCAGATAAAATCCGGGGACATTTTCAGCTCAGAAGCGTAAATACCTCCAAAATACGTCATGTTTTTAATTTTTGTAAAACTTAAAACGGGGACACTAGACCTAGTGCTGTTCTCCCCCCCCCCAAAGGTCTGATCCTAGACCCACCCCTGCGGCTACTTCATAGGCTACTCCGCTCCACTACACCTCAGAGGGGAATGTTTCAAGATAAAATGTCCTAATATTTCAAGATAGAAAGTCTTAATATTTCATAATGTTGTAATATTTACTAAACTACATTTATCTGACAGCTTCTGCTTTATTGCTTCAGGTTTGTTTCTGCAGCAGCTCATTGAGTATCAGATACAATATAAACTATTGAGGAAAGATGTTCCTTTGACATTGATGCAGTATGAAACGAGATCGCTGCAGTCGGCAGCAGAGAAACAAGCTACAATGGAAGTTAATGGGAGAATTGTCCAGCTTGTATTTACGTTCATAAAGTGCTCGTTTTGCTGCTGACAGACTCAGATTAATATTCTAAGTGTCTGATAACATTATGGAAAGGATTTCTAAGGAGGCTGACCTTTCTGTTAAAGATTAAGATAATTTTTTAAAACATAAAAGTCCACCAGACTCCATGTAAATAATCAGTGATTTTAGCGTGTATAGAGCAGCATATCTCCACCAGACTCCATGTAAATAATCAGTGATTTTAGCGTGTATAGAGCAGCATATCTCCACCAGACTCCATGTAAATAATCACTACTTTTAGCGTGTATAGAGCAGCATATCTCCACCAGACTCCATGTAAATAATCACTACTTTTAGCGTGTATAGAGCAGCATATCTCCACCAGACTCCATGTAAATAATCACTACTTTTAGCGTGTATAGAGCAGCATATCTCCACCAGACTCCATGTAAATAATCAGTGATTTTAGCATGTATAGAGCAGCATATCTCCACCAGACTCCATGTAAATAATCACTACTTTTAGTGTGTATAGAGCAGCATATCTCCACCAGACTCCATGTAAATAATCACTACTTTTAGCATGTATAGAGCAACATATCTCCACCAGACTCCATGTAAATAATCACTACTTTTAGCATGTATAGAGCAGCATATCTCCACCAGACTCTATGTAAATAATCACTACTTTTAGCGTGTATAGAGCAGCATATCTCCACCAGACTCCATGTAAATAATCACTACTTTTAGCGTGTATAGAGCAGCATATCTCCACCAGACTCCATGTAAATAATCAGTGATTTTAGCATGTATAGAGCAGCATATCTCCACCAGACTCCATGTAAATAATCACTACTTTTAGTGTGTATAGAGCAGCATATCTCCACCAGACTCCATGTAAATAATCACTACTTTTAGCATGTATAGAGCAGCATATCTCCACCAGACTCCATGTAAATAATCACTACTTTTAGCATGTATAGAGCAGCATATCTCCACCAGACTCCATGTAAATAATCACTACTTTTAGCATGTATAGAGCAGCATATCTCCACCAGACTCCATGTAAATAATCACTACTTTTAGCGTGTATAGAGCAGCATATCTCCACATGTAAATAATCACTATTTTTAGCGTGTATAGAGCAACATATCTCCACCAGACTCCATGTAAATAATCACTACTTTTAGCATGTATAGAGCAGCATATCTCCACCAGACTCCATGTAAATAATCACTACTTTTAGCATGTATAGAGCAGCATATCTCCACCAGACTCCATGTAAATAATCACTACTTTTAGCGTGTATAGAGCAACATATCTCCACCAGACTCCATGTAAATAATCACTATTTTTAGCGTGTATAGAGCAACATATCTCCACCAGACTCCATGTAAATAATCACTACTTTTAGCATGTATAGAGCAGCATATCTCCACCAGACTCCATGTAAATAATCACTACTTTTCAGGAGGTCTATCCACTATTAAAATCATAATTTATCACTGAATTTCCGACAGATGCTTTAGCGGTCTGCTTTGCTACTAATACCAGACATGCATATATGATACAGGACAGGGGTTTCATAACAAAAGACCAAATATTGTGTAGATATAGAAACCTAACTTATAACAATCAGCGCTCTGTTACAAGTCTACTTATGCCCTGTCTTTGGTTGGCTCTTGTCTGTCCTGTCTCTAGTATGTCTTAAATGCTCTACCTGAGATAGTAATTGCACTTCATGTATGATCTATAATGTTTTTATATATTTTACGGACATCATAGGGCCCTAATAGAAGCAGGTAGATTTTTGTTTTTGAAAGTTATTTCATGGATCCAGGGTACTATGATTTGCACTGAGAGAGGATCTCATGGGAAGTACCCCATGCCAATCTCTAGCTAGAACATTCATTTATTTACAATACGTTATTCATTCATTGATATGGACTTTGACCCAGAACAGGAAGTTGGCCATTTTAGTTCCAGTAGGCAGCCTTATTTTTGCTGAATGGACTCACTCACGTCATCCTTTTTTTGTTTATGACTTCAAAAGCATCGTCTGTGAGTACTAGTTTAGCACAGATCATAGAACAATATCTGGACATTATTTTTGCGGTGAATGTCTTACTAAGCCTTATTTTTGTAAATTAGTAAATTGTATCTGTAATTGTAAATTGTACTGCATGCCATGTAGACTGTACACTTAGATTACTATACAGCTGATGCATAGTAGCTATGTAGAGTTTATATTACAGTGTATACTTTAATTGTGCATCGTGCTTATGGTATATTTTTATGTTCTACTGTTTCACTTCTATTCATACTGTATATGACGATGACACCAAATGAATCACCAGGAGCTTGGATGCTATATCCTGACTCCCGTATTCATTTGAATGGAGTTTGGCTTACTGCTGAATTGTGTACATGTACACACACAAGGAGAGCAGCATACTCTCTCCGGGACCCCGTCAGGGCTGGGAGCCTTCCTGGGAGAAATGCCCCCTTTGACCTCCTCTGTGGGCAAGCGTGTTGTTGGTGTGGCTGATGTTGGCTCAGTCCTGCTCCCCTTTGCCTCAAAGCACACCAAGAAATAGTTGAGATCCTCGGCCAAATTGCTGCTGGTACTTGGGCTTGGGTCTTTTGAACCCTTGAAGTTTGTGAGGTGCCAAACTCGCCGGGGTCCCCCTCGTTAAAGTGCCCCTCAATCTTCCTCCCCTAGGCCACTTTTGCTTCCTTGATGCCTGTCTTTAAAGATGTTCTAAGAAATGTTGGGTGACATTAATTCTTGTTGGCGTTCTAAGTATTTTCAAACAAAACAAGACTAGCTCGAAAAAGATTCTTTCATAATATGGGCACTAAAAGCCAGTAGATAGACCTGGCCAGCACCCATTAACCAAAAAATAAAATAATAAAAGGAAATAATCTTATCCAAGTCATCACCATGACTGACTGTTCTTTCTGTCTGCTGTGTTTTCAGCTTCACTCTGAGACCAAATGGCTTCCAGATCAGAGGAGGATCTCTGCTGTCCGGTCTGTCACGATGTCTTTAGGGATCCTGTTCTTCTGTCATGTAGTCACAGCTTCTGTAAAGACTGTCTGAAGACCTGGTGGAGACAGAAACGAGCTCGAGAGTGTCCAGTCTGTAATACGACATCTATCAAATTCAAAACCACCTTGTAACCTGGTGTTGAAGAACTTGTGTGAGGCCTTCTTACTGGAGAGAGATCAGAGAGCTTCAGAGGCTCTCTGCAGTCTGCACTCTGAGAAACTCAAACTCTTCTGTCTGGACCATCAGCAGCCGGTGTGTGTCATCTGCAGAGATTCAGAAACACACTCCAACCACAGAATCAGACCCGTCGATGAAGCTCTACAACAACACCGGAAGGAGCTTCAGGAAACTCTGGAGACCTTAAAGGAGAAGTTAAAGGGTTTTGAAATAGTTAAAGTGAAGTTTGATCAGACAGCAGGACACATAAAGGTCCAGGCCCGACGCACAGAGATGCAGATTAAGGATCAGTTTAAGAAGCTTCACCAGTTTCTGGAAGAGGAAGAGGAGGCCAGGTTGGCTGCACTGAGGGAGGAAGAGGAGCAGAAGAGTCAGAGGATGAAGGAGAAGATGGAAGCTCTGAGCAGAGAGATAGCAGCTCTTTCAGACTCTGTCAGAGCCACAGAGGAGCAGCTGAGAGCTGAAGACGTCTCATTCCTGATCAACTACAAGGCTGCAGTGGGAAGAGTCCAGCAGCGCCCCCTGCTGGAGGATCCACAGCTGCTCTCAGGAGCTCTGATAGACGAGGCCCAACACCTGGGCAACCTGGGCTTCAACATCTGGACCAAGATGAAGGACATGGTCTCCTACATTCCTGTGGTTCTGGACCCAAACACTGCTGGTCCAACCCTCATCCTGTCTGGAGACCTGACCAGTGTGAGACTAGGAAAGAGACAGCAGCTTCCTGATAATCCAGAGAGGTTTGATAGATACCCCTCTGTCCTGGGTTCTGAGGGCTTTAACTCAGGGACTCACAGCTGGGATAACGAGGTTGGAGACAGCAAAGGCTGGGCAATCGGCATGTTAGCAGAGTCTGTCCAGAGGAAGGGAAGCATACAGACTGGATTATGGATAATAATGTTCCATAAAACTAAATATGCAGTGGGCTCACCACCAGCTCCACGCACTGATGTTGTAGTGCAGAAGAAGGTCCAGAGGATCAGAGTGACTCTGGACTGGAACAGAGGAGAGCTGTCGTTCTCTGATGCTGATACTAACACACACTTACACACCTTCACACACACTTTCACTGAGACCATGTTCCCATTCATTTTAACTGCTAATGAAGTCAAAATATCACCTGTAAATGTGTGTGTGACAGTGGAACAGAGCAGTTAAAGAAAAGAAAAGGAAAAGTCACTGGATTTAACGTTTTAATCTGCACGTATTCTACTGCTGTCTCACAAAGATGTCTAGTTTTCTTTTTATTATTTTTAATTAATAATACAGTTTTTATGTTAATTTAACCTATTCTTCCATTCTAACATCCAACTTTTAGGCTTTTTTTTTTGTAGCTGCATATATCATTGGTTTTGTCTAAATATGAATGTGGATTATGTTAGTGAGATGCCTGCTACGGTTACATTTCTAATGATGAATTGTTTTTCTCTGTTTATTTCTCTGATTAACTGTTTTGTTCTGACGCCCACTGGGTGCTCTCTCTCTTCAGTCACTCTCTATCTTGCTATCTCTAACTTTCCCGTACTTTTGGGCGTTCGTTGAGGCTTTGTCTAAAACTCTGTCATTTCGACCAGCTGTTTGTAACATTAAAATAAAATCGATTATGTGTCATTTCATTTCTATAGTTCATAGCTGACTTTACCAGCTGACTTCTCTTTTGGCTGTTGAAACAGGAGACGTCTCTTACGTCCTAAAACCAGCCTCTGGACACTCCCCCAGCTGACTTCCTATTGGCTGTTGAAACAGGAGACGTCTCTTACATCCTAAAACCAGCCTCTGGACACTCCCCCAGCTGACTTCCTATTGGCTGTTGAAACAGGAGACGTCTCTTACATCCTAAAACCAGCCTCTGGAGACTCCACCAGCTGACTTCCTATTGGCTGTTGAAACAGGAAACGTCCCTTTACGTCCTAAAACCAGCCTCTGGAGACTCCGCCAGCTGACTTCTCTATTGGCTGTTGAAACAGGAGACGTCCTTTTACGTCCTAAAACCAGCCTCTGGAGACTCCACCAGCTGACTTCCTATTGGCTGTTGAACAGGAGACGTCTCATTACGTCCTAAAACCAGCCTCTGGACACTCCACCAGCTGACTTCTTTATTGGCTGTTGAAACAGGAAACGTCCCTTTACGTCCTAAAACCAGCCTCTGGAGACTCCCCCAGCTGACTTCCTATTGGCTCGAACAGGAGATGTCTCATTCGTCCTAAAACCAGCCTCTGGACACTCCACCAGCTGACTTCTCTATTGGCTGTTGAAACAGGAGACGTCATTTAGGTCCTCAAACCAGCCTCTGGAGACTCCACCAGCTGACTTCCTATTGGCTGTTGAGACAGGAGACGTCTCTTACGTCCTAAAACCAGCCTCTGGAGACTCCACCAGCTGACTTCCTATTGACTCTTGAACAGGAGATGTCTCTTACGTCCTAAAAGCAGCCTCTGGACACTCCACCAGCTGAGTCTCTAAAACGGTTTTGTCTCATCGTTAGTCTTCGGTCTGAACTGGTCTTTGTTTTGACTTGTACATGTCTAGCCACCACAGAGGGCTTTGATCATATATTATCCAGAGACTGATATATTGACATTTCATTGTTGAAAACATGGAGAAAATGCATTTATTTTGAAGCTGTTGACAACAAAATAAAAAAATAATTTCTAACTTATCAAATGTACAGGTTTTTGTTCTGAAAGGTTAATTATCAGACATTTACCAGCCTGAGATAATGCTTCATTTGCACATTTAAACTTTCAGAAAACTTGTAATACACAAAGTGATTGTGAGTAATCTAATGGTGTTTACCCTCTGCTAGTACCAGCTGTACACCGATATTCCACTTATATAATATTCAAAATGTTATAAGGTCATGTCAACAGCATATTACGGTTGGATATTTAGAATATCTTTATCTGAATATAGCATTTTCAGATTAAAACGTGTGTGACATTATTCAGGTTTTAGAAGCATTCTTTTGACATGTATGCAGTGCATTCAGAATATAATAATAATGTATACTGCGTCTCGATCTGGGTTTTTACTGCAGCTTACGGCCTTAATATCGACGGGCCATATATATTATATATATACAGTATATATATATATATATAGCTAATAAACCTAATTTTTTATGACATTATACAAACAATTGATTTCTAATTTCTTTTTCTTTTAATCTCATTTTTTGTCATTTCTTCCGAGGTTTTGGTCAATTTTTTTTAAAATGCCATGAAATTCAATAAAACATCTAACATCTACATACTACTCTCTACTGCTAGTCTCTCTACATACTACTCTCTACTGCTGTCTCTCTACATACTACTCTCCACTGTTGTCTCTCTACATACTACTCTCCACTGTTGTCTCTCTACATACTACTCTCTACTGCTGTCTCTCTACATACTACTCTCTACTGTTGTCTCTCTACATACTACTCTCTACTGTTGTCTCTCACATACTACTCTCTACTGTTGTCTCTCTACATACTACTCTCTACTGTTGTCTTTCTACATACTACTCTCTACTGCTGTCTCTCTACATACTACTCTCTACTGTTGTCTCTCTACATACTACTCTCTACTGTTGTCTCTCTACATACTACTCTCTACTGTTGTCTCTCTACATACTACTCTCTACTGTTGTCTCTCTACTGTTGTCTCTACATACTACTCTCTACTGATGTCTCTCTACATACTACTCTCTACTGTTGTCTCTCTACATACTACTCTCTACATACTACTCTCTACTGTTGTCTCTCTACATACTACTCTCTACTGTTGTCTCTCTACATACTACTCTCTACTGTTGTCTCTCTACATGCTACTCTCTACTGTTGTCTCTCTACATACTACTCTCTACTGTTGTCTCTCTACATACTACTCTCTACATACTACTCTCTACTGTTGTCTCTACATACTACTCTCTACTGTTGTCTCTCTACATACTACTCTCTACTGCTGTCTCTCTACATACTACTCTCTACTGTTGTCTCTCTACATACTACTCTCTACTGTTGTCTCTCTACATACTACTCTCTACTGTTGTCTCTCTACTGTTGTCTCTCTACATACTACTCTCTACTGTTGTCTCTTACATACTACTCTCTACTGTTGTCTCTCTACATACTACTCTCTACTGTTGTCTCTCTACATACTACTCTCTACTGTTGTCTCTCTACATACTACTCTCTACTGTTGTCTCTCTACATACTACTCTCTAATGTTGTCTCTCTACATACTACTCTCTACTGTTGTCTCTCTACATACTACTCTCTACTGTTGTCTCTCTACATACTACTCTCTACTGTTGTCTCTCTACATACTACTCTCTACTGATGTCTTCTACATACTACTCTCTACTGTTGTCTCTCTACATACTACTCTCTACTGTTGTCTCTCTACATACTACTCTCTACTGTTGTCTCTCTACATACTACTCTCTACTGTTTCTCTACATACTACTCTCTACTGTTGTCTCTCTACATACTACTCTCTACTGATGTCTCTCTACATACTACTCTCTACTGTTGTCTCTCTACATACTCTCTACTGTTGTCTCTCTACATACTACTCTCTACTGTTGTCTCTACATACTACTCTCTACTGTTGTCTCTCTACATACTACTCTCTACTGTTGTCTCTCTACATACTACTCTCTACTGTTGTCTCTCTACATACTACTCTCTACTGTTGTCTCTCTACATACTACTCTCTACTGTTGTCTCTCTACATACTACTCTCTACTGTTGTCTTCTACATACTACTCTCTACTGTTGTCTCTCTACATACTACTCTCTACTGTTGTCTCTCTACATACTACTCTCTACTGTTGTCTCTCTACATACTACTCTCTACTGCTGTCTCTCTACATACTACTCTCTACTGTTGTCTCTCTACATACTACTCTCTACTGTTGTCTCTCTACATACTACTCTCTACTGTTGTCTCTCTACATACTACTCTCTACTGTTGTCTCTACATACTACTCTCTACTGTTGTCTCTCTACATACTACTCTCTACTGTTGTCTCTACATACTACTCTCTACTGTTGTCTCTCTACATACTACTCTCTACTGTTGTCTCTCTACATACTACTCTCTACTGTTGTCTCTCTACATACTACTCTCTACTGTTGTCTCTCTACATACTACTCTCTACTGTTGTCTTCTACATACTACTCTCTACTGTTGTCTCTCTACATACTACTCTCTACTGTTGTCTCTCTACATACTACTCTCTACTGTTGTCTCTCTACATACTACTCTCTACTGTTGTCTCTCTACATACTACTCTCTACTGTTGTCTCTCTACATACTACTCTCTACTGTTGTCTCTCTACATACTACTCTCTACTGTTGTCTCTCTACATACTACTCTCTACTGTTGTCTCTCTACATACTACTCTCTACTGTTGTCTCTTACATACTACTCTCTACTGTTGTCTCTCTACATACTACTCTCTACTGTTGTCTTCTACATACTACTCTCTACTGATGTCTCTTTACATACTACTCTCTACTGTTGTCTCTCTACATACTACTCTCTACTGTTGTCTCTCTACATACTACTCTCTACTGTTGTCTCTCTACATACTACTCTCTACTGTTGTCTCTCTACATACTACTCTCTACTGATGTCTCTCTACATACTACTCTCTACTGATGTCTCTCTACATACTACTCTCTACTGCTGTCTCTCTACATACTACTCTTACTGTTGTCTCTCTACATACTACTCTCTACTGTTGTCTCTACATACTACTCTCTACTGTTGTCTCTCTACATACTACTCTCTACTGATGTCTCTCTACATACTACTCTCTACTGTTGTCTCTCTACATACTACTCTCTACTGTTGTCTCTCTACATACTACTCTCTACTGTTGTCTCTCTACATACTACTCTCTACTGTTGTCTCTACATACTACTCTCTACTGTTGTCTCTCTACATACTACTCTCTACTGTTGTCTCTCTACATACTACTCTCTACTGATGTCTCTCTACATACTACTCTCTACTGTTGTCTCTCTACATACTACTCTCTACTGTTGTCTCTCTACATACTACTCTCTACTGTTGTCTCTCTACATACTACTCTCTACTGTTGTCTCTCTACATACTACTCTCTACTGTTGTCTCTACATACTACTCTCTACTGTTGTCTCTCTACATACTACTCTCTACTGTTGTCTTCTACATACTACTCTCTACTGTTGTCTCTCTACATACTACTCTCTACTGTTGTCTCTCTACATACTACTCTCTACTGTTGTCTCTCTACATACTACTCTCTACTGTTGTCTCTCTACATACTACTCTCTACTGTTGTCTCTCTACATACTACTCTCTACTGTTGTCTCTACATACTACTCTCTACTGTTGTCTCTCTACATACTACTCTCTACTGTTGTCTCTCTACATACTACTCTCTACTGTTGTCTCTCTACATACTACTCTTTACTGTTGTCTCTACATACTACTCTCTACTGTTGTCTCTCTACATACTACTCTCTACTGTTGTCTCTCTACATACTACTCTCTACTGTTGTCTCTACATACTACTCTCTACTGTTGTCTCTCTACATACTACTCTCTACTGTTGTCTCTACATACTACTCTCTACTGTTGTCTCTCTACATACTACTCTCTACTGTTGTCTCTCTACATACTACTCTCTACTGTTGTCTTCTACATACTACTCTCTACTGTTGTCTCTCTACATACTACTCTCTACTGTTGTCTCTCTACATACTACTCTCTACTGTTGTCTCTCACATACTACTCTCTACTGTTGTCTCTCTACATACTACTCTCTACTGTTGTCTCTCTACATACTACTCTCTACTGATGTCTCTCTACATACTACTTTCTACTGTTGTCTCTTACATACTACTCTCTACTGTTGTCTCTCTACATACTACTCTCTACTGTTGTCTCTCTACATACTACTCTCTACTGTTGTCTCTCTACATACTACTTCTCTACTGTTGTCTCTCTACATACTACTCTCTACTGTTGTCTCTCTACATACTACTTCTCTACTGTTGTCTCTCTACATACTACTCTCTACTGTTGTCTCTCTACATACTACTCTCTACTGTTGTCTCTCTACATACTACTCTCTACTGTTGTCTCTTACATACTACTCTCTACTGTTGTCTCTCTACATACTACTCTTACTGTTGTCTCTCTACATACTACTCTCTACTGTTGTCTCTACATACTACTCTCTACTGTTGTCTCTCTACATACTACTTCTCTACTGTTGTCTCTCTACATACTACTCTCTACTGTTGTCTCTCTACATACTACTCTCTACTGTTGTCTCTCTACATACTACTCTCTACTGTTGTCTCTCTACATACTACTCTCTACTGTTGTCTCTCTACATACTACTCTCTACTGTTGTCTCTCTACATACTGACTCTCTACTGTTGTCTCTCTACATACTACTCTCTACTGTTGTCTCTCTACATACTACTCTCTACTGTTGTCTCTCTACATACTACTCTCTACTGTTGTCTCTCTACATACTACTCTCTACTGTTGTCTCTCTACATACTACTCTCTACTGTTGTCTCTCTACATACTACTCTTACTGTTGTCTTCTACATACTACTCTCTACTGTTGTCTCTACATACTACTCTCTACTGTTGTCTCTCTACATACTACTCTTTACTGTTGTCTCTCTACATACTACTCTCTACTGTTGTCTCTCTACATACTACTCTCTACTGTTGTCTCTCTACATACTACTCTCTACTGTTGTCTCTTACATACTACTCTCTACTGTTGTCTTCTACATACTACTCTCTACTGTTGTCTCTCTACATACTACTCTCTACTGTTGTCTCTCTACATACTACTCTCTACTGTTGTCTCTCTACATACTACTCTCTACTGTTGTCTCTCTACATACTACTTTTTACTGTTGTCTTCTACATACTACTCTCTACTGTTGTCTCTCTACATACTACTCTCTACTGTTGTCTCTACATACTACTCTCTACTGTTGTCTCTCTACATACTACTCTTTACTGTTGTCTTTACATACTACTCTTTACTGTTGTCTCTCTACATACTACTCTTTACTGTTGTCTCTCTACATACTACTCTTTACTGTTGTCTCTTACATACTACTCTTTACTGTTGTCTCTCTACATACTACTCTCTACTGTTGTCTCTACATACTACTCTCTACTGTTGTCTTCTACATACTACTCTCTACTGTTGTCTTCTACATACTACTCTTTACTGTTGTCTCTACATACTACTCTTTACTGTTGTCTCTCTACATACTACTCTCTACTGTTGTCTTCTACATACTACTCTTTACTGTTGTCTCTCTACATACTACTCTTTACTGTTGTCTCTCACATACTACTCTCTACTGTTGTCTCTCTACATACTACTCTCTACTGTTGTCTTCTACATACTACTCTCTACTGTTGTCTCTCTACATACTACTCTCTACTGTTGTCTTCTACATACTACTCTCTACTGTTGTCTCTCTACATACTACTCTTTACTGTTGTCTTCTACATACTACTCTTTACTGTTGTCTCTCTACATACTACTTTTTACTGTTGTCTCTACATACTACTCTTTACTGTTGTCTCTCTACATACTACTCTCTACTGTTGTCTCTCTACATACTACTCTCTACTGTTGTCTCTTACATACTACTCTCTACTGTTGTCTCTCTACATACTACTTCTCTACTGTTGTCTCTTACATACTACTCTCTACTGTTGTCTTCTACATACTACTCTTTACTGCTTGTCTCTCTACATACTACTCTCTACTGTTGTCTTCTACATACTACTCTCTACTGTTGTCTCTCTACATACTACTCTCTACTGTTGTCTCTCTACATACTACTCTCTACTGTTGTCTCTCTACATACTACTCTTTACTGTTGTCTCTCTACATACTACTCTCTACTGTTGTCTCTACATACTACTCTCTACTGTTGTCTCTCTACATACTACTCTCTACTGTTGTCTTCTACATACTACTCTTACTGTTGTCTTACATACTACTCTTTACTGTTGTCTTCTACATACTACTCTCTACTGTTGTCTCTCTACATACTACTCTCTACTGTTGTCTCTCTACATACTACTCTCTACTGTTGTCTTCTAACATACTACTTTCTACTGTTGTCTCTCTACATACTACTCTCTACTGTTGTCTCTCTACATACTACTCTCTACTGTTGTCTCTCTACATACTACTCTTACTGTTGTCTCTACATACTACTCTCTACTGTTGTCTTCTACATACTACTCTCTACTGTTGTCTCTCTACATACTACTTTACTGTTGTCTCTACATACTACTCTCTACTGTTGTCTTTACATACTACTCTTTACTGTTGTCTCTCTACATACTACTCTCTACTGTTGTCTCTCTACATACTACTCTCTACTGTTGTCTCTCTACATACTACTCTTTACTGTTGTCTCTCTACATACTACTCTCTACTGTTGTCTCTCTACATACTACTCTCTACTGTTGTCTCTACATACTACTCTCTACTGTTGTCTCTTACATACTACTCTCTACTGTTGTCTCTCTACATACTACTCTTACTGTTGTCTCTCTACATACTGACTCTCTACTGTTGTCTCTTACATACTACTCTCTACTGTTGTCTCTCTACATACTACTCTCTACTGTTGTCTCTCTACATACTACTCTCTACTGTTGTCTCTCTACATACTGACTCTCTACTGTTGTCTTCTACATACTACTCTTTACTGTTGTCTCTCTACATACTACTCTCTACTGTTGTCTCTCTACATACTACTCTCTACTGTTGTCTCTTACATACTACTCTTACTGTTGTCTCTCTACATACTACTCTTTACTGTTGTCTCTCTACATACTACTCTCTACTGTTGTCTTCTACATACTACTCTCTACTGTTGTCTCTCTACATACTACTCTCTACTGTTGTCTCTCTACATACTACTCTTTACTGTTGTCTCTACATACTACTCTTTACTGTTGTCTTCTACATACTACTCTCTACTGTTGTCTCTCTACATACTACTCTCTACTGTTGTCTCTCTACATACTACTCTCTACTGTTGTCTCTCACATACTACTCTCTACTGTTGTCTCTCTACATACTACTCTCTACTGTTGTCTCTCTACATACTACTCTCTACTGTTGTCTTCTACATACTACTCTCTACTGTTGTCTCTCTACATACTACTCTCTACTGTTGTCTCTCTACATACTACTCTCTACTGTTGTCTCTACATACTACTCTCTACTGTTGTCTCTACATACTACTCTCTACTGTTGTCTCTCTACATACTACTCTCTACTGTTGTCTCTCTACATACTACTCTCTACTGTTGTCTCTCTACATACTACTCTCTACTGTTGTCTTCTACATACTACTCTCTACTGTTGTCTCTCTACATACTACTCTCTACTGTTGTCTCTTACATACTACTCTCTACTGTTGTCTCTCTACATACTACTCTCTACTGTTGTCTCTCTACATACTACTCTCTACTGTTGTCTCTCTACATACTACTCTCTACTGTTGTCTCTCTACATACTACTCTCTACTGTTGTCTCTCTACATACTACTCTCTACTGTTGTCTCTCTACATACTACTCTCTACTGTTGTCTCTCTACATACTACTCTCTACTGTTGTCTCTCACATACTACTCTCTACTGTTGTCTCTCTACATACTACTCTCTACTGTTGTCTCTCTACATACTACTCTCTACTGTTGTCTCTCTACATACTACTCTCTACTGTTGTCTCTCTACATCACTCTCTACTGTTGTCTCTCTACATACTACTCTCTACTGTTGTCTCTACATACTACTCTCTACTGTTGTCTTCTACATACTACTCTCTACTGTTGTCTCTCTACATACTACTCTCTACTGTTGTCTCTCTACATACTACTCTCTACTGTATGTCTCTTACATACTACTCTCTACTGTTGTCTCTACATACTACTCTCTACTGTTGTCTCTCTACATACTACTCTCTACTGTTGTCTCTCTACATACTACTCTCTACTGTTGTCTCTCTACATACTACTCTCTACTGTTGTCTCTCTACATACTACTCTCTACTGTTGTCTCTTACATACTACTCTCTACTGTTGTCTCTCTACATACTACTCTCTACTGTTGTCTCTCTACATACTACTCTCTACTGTTGTCTCTCTACATACTACTCTCTACTGTTGTCTCTCTACATACTACTCTCTACTGTAGTCTCTCTACATACTACTCTCTATTGTTGTCTCTACATACTACTCTCTACTGTTGTCTCTCTACATACTACTCTCTACTGTTGTCTCTACATACTACTCTCTACTGTTGTCTCTCTACATACTACTCTCTACTGTTGTCTCTCTACATACTACTCTCTACTGTTGTCTCTCTACATACTACTCTCTACTGTTGTCTCTCTACATACTACTCTCTACTGTTGTCTCTCTACATACTACTCTCTACTGTTGTCTCTCTACATACTACTCTCTACTGTAGTCTCTCTACATACTACTCTCTATTGTTGTCTCTACATACTACTCTCTACTGTTGTCTCTCTACATACTACTCTCTACTGTTGTCTCTCTACATACTACTCTCTACTGTTGTCTCTCTACATACTAGTCTCTACTGTTGTCTCTCTACTGTTGTCTCTCTACTGTTGTCTCTACATACTACTCTCTACTGTATGTCTCTCTACATACTACTCTCTACTGTTGTCTTTCTACATACTACTCTCTACTGCTGTCTCTCTACATACTACTCTCTACTGTTGTCTCTCTACATACTACTCTCTACTGTTGTCTCTCTACATACTACTCTCTACTGTTGTCTCTCTACATACTACTCTCTACTGTTGTCTCTTCTACTGTTGTCTCTCTACATACTACTCTCTACTGTTGTCTCTCTACATACTACTCTCTACTGCTGTCTCTCTACATACTACTCTCTACTGTTGTCTCTCTACATACTACTCTCTACTGTTGTCTCTCTACATACTACTCTCTACTGATGTCTCTCTACATACTACTCTCTACTGTTGTCTCTCTACATACTACTCTCTACATACTACTCTCTACTGTATGTCTCTCTACATACTACTCTCTACTGTTGTCTCTCTACATACTACTCTCTACTGCTGTCTCTCTACATACTACTCTCTACTGCTGTCTCTACATACTACTCTCTACTGATGTCTCTCTACATACTACTCTCTACTGTTGTCTCTCTACATACTACTTCTCTACATACTACTCTCTACTGATGTCTCTCTACATACTACTCTCTACTGTTGTCTCTCTACATACTACTCTCTACTGTTGTCTCTCTACATACTACTCTCTACTGTTGTCTCTCTACTGTTGTCTCTACATACTACTCTCTACTGATGTCTCTCTACATACTACTCTCTACTGTTGTCTCTCTACATACTACTCTCTACTGTTGTCTCTCTACATACTACTCTCTACTGTTGTCTCTCTACTGTTGTCTCTACATACTACTCTCTACTGATGTCTCTCTACATACTACTCTCTACTGTTGTCTCTCTACATACTACTCTCTACATACTACTCTCTACTGATGTCTCTCTACATACTACTCTCTACTGTTGTCTCTACATACTACTCTCTACTGATGTCTCTCTACATGCTACTTTTAATACTGACAGACTAATCATACCTAGTTAAAACATGTAGTGTTAATGAAGGCCACTATACTTTAATTTGAAAAAGAATATCTTTTCCTTTTACATTTCCTACATCCATTCCTTGTGTATTTTCATTTGTTTTACTTCCTGTTCATTTTGTAGTTTTTGGTTTCCTGTGTTGTTGTCTATCTTTGCTCTTTGCTCAGGAGTCTGCCCCACCCAGAGGTGTTTAACCCCTCCCTTGTTACCGCCCTCCTTTCCTTATCCTTTCCTCCTTTACTTTTCGTTCAGTGTTGGATTGCTGCGTTCGTTCCTGGCTGTGTGTATCTAGTGTATGGATTCTTCTACTTTATTGTCTTTCTAGTCATTCTGGATTTTCTTTATCGACTGTCTGTTTTTGGATCCAGCTTTGTTATTGAAGCTCCTTTCTGTTGAATCAACCTACTCGTCTCCTGTATGTGGGTCCTCGTCCTGCTAACCGTGAGTCTCACAGGCCCTTTTTCCTCTTGTAGTCTGTGTACCTAATTTAGTTGATTCATGTAAACCTTTGTGTTGTCTTCCCATCAAAGATAAAAATCAACAATTTTTTTGATGTTTTTTATCAATGTTGTTAACTTTTTCTTACATTTTTGTCCCTTTTTTCAACACTTTTGACACTTTTTTTCAATGTTTGTCTTTTTTTGACCTTTAACACTACGTAACACTAACTTATTAACTTTAGTTTTACAGTTATTTTTGGAATTTATGGTCAATAAACCTCATTTATAGGAAATTATACTTAATGTTTGAGTTAGAAAAGCAGAAATTAGGAATTATTGAGACTAAAATTAAAGGAATGGATGTTAATGATAATCACAGACTGGAATATGTCAACTTTTACTCAATACTATTTCAAAAACACTTCCATTTTTTTTATTCAAATGCTATAAAAATGACAGTAGAGCGTCGTACTTGCTAAAGAGCGTTGTGTGGAATCAATCATGTTATTTTGGGTAATTACAATTGCGACAATTGATATAGGAAAACAGGTCCATTTGACCTGAGGACAACATAAGGGTTAAAACTCTTTGAAACCAATAAATACATCTTGCTTTCACCAAAAACACCATGGCTCTATGTGGCCTAACCAACGTTCAAATTATTGAACATGAACATACTTGTTGCGTCAGCCTGCGGCACCCAGTCGGTCTACATACCATTTACAGCAATGAAACAACACCCTGAAATGAGTCACACTTCTGTGTTCCAGGTGAAGCAACAACACTTCAGCTCCACCCTCATCGCATCACTCAAAACACAGACGGAAAAACAGACGATCAGATTCACCTTCAGATCAAACTAACAACTTCCTCTGAGTGAGTTCAGCTGCAGGAGAGAAAAGTGGAGAACTACAACCCTGCTGCTTCAACCTGCTGATTCTCCACACACTGAAGGTGAGTTTGACTAAAAACAGTGAAGTGAGTAGAGGAGGGAGGGGAGCCATGACTGACTGTTCTTTCTGTCTGCTGTGTTTTCAGCTTCACTCTGAGACCAAATGGCTTCCAGATCAGAGGAGGATCTCTGCTGTCCAGTCTGTCACGATGTCTTTAGGGATCCTGTTGTTCTGTCATGTAGTCACAGCTTCTGTAAAGACTGTCTGCAGAGCTGGTGGACAGAGAGACCAACACAGGAGTGTCCAGTTTGTAAGAAAATATCTTTGTATGAACCACCTTGTAATCTGGTGTTGAAGAACCTGTGTGAGGCCTTCTTACTGGAGAGAGATCAGAGAGCTTCAGAGTCTCTCTGCAGTCTGCACTCTGAGAAACTCAAACTCTTCTGTCTGGACCATCAGCAGCCGGTGTGTCTCGTCTGTCTGCATTCAGAAACACACTCCAACCACAGAATCAGACCCGTCAATGAAGCTGCACGACAACGCAGGAAGGAGCTTCAGGAAACTCTGGAGCCCTTAAAGGAGAAGTTAAAGGGTTTTGAACAAGTTAAAGAGAAGTTTGATCAGACAGCAGGACACATAAAGGTCCAGGCCCGACGCACAGAGATGCAGATTAAGGAGCAGTTTAAGAAGCTTCACCAGTTTCTGGAAGAGGAAGAGGAGGCCAGGCTGGCTGCACTGAGGGAGGAAGAGGAGCAGAAGAGTCAGAGGATGAAGGAGAAGATGGAGGCTCTGAGCAGAGAGATAGCAGCTCTTTCAGACTCAGTCAGAGCCACAGAGGAGCAGCTGAGAGCTGAAGACGTCTCATTCCTGATCAACTACAAGGCTGCAGTGGGAAGAGTCCAGCAGCACCCCCTGCTGGAGGATCCACAGCTGCTCTCAGGAGCTCTGATAGACGAGGCCCAACACCTGGGCAACCTGGGCTTCAACATCTGGACCAAGATGAAGGACATGGTCTCCTACACTCCTGTGATTCTGGACCCAAACACTGCTCATCCATTATTCATCCTGTCTGAAGATCTGACCAGTGTGAGACTAGGAGAGAGACAGCAGCTTCCTGATAATCCAGAGAGGTTGGATAAATACTGTCTCCTGGGCTCTGAGGGCTTTAACTCAGGGACTCACAGCTGGGATGTCGAGGTTGGAGACAGTACATTCTGGTTACTGGGTGTGTTAGCAGAGTCTGTCCAGAGCAAGGAAGTCATACTGTCTGAGGGATGGGGAATAATGTTCCATCAAGGTGAATACTCAGCATGTTCACCATTAGCTCGACTTACTGATCTCATAGTGCAGAAGAAGGTCCAGAGGATCAGAGTGACTCTGGACTGGAACAGAGGAGAGATGTTGTTCTCTGATGCTGATACTAACACACACATACACACCTTCACACACACTTTCACTGAGAAGATGTTTCCATTCTTTTTGACTATAAATTATGACACACTGAAGATATCACCAGTGAAGGTGTGTGTGACAGTGAAACAGAACAGTTAAAGATAAAAAAAGATGTTTATGATGTTTATTTCTTTATTTCTTTATTCCGTGTACTTTTCCCTTCATTCAATTTCCGTTTTAAAATACAAAATTTGAAAGTGAAATACAGGGTGTTTTTCCTTTTCATGGTCAAAAGGGGATGGGAGAAATTTTCAAATCTGTGTATTTTAACAGTCATGTGAAATCTGTGGTTCGTTCCTGTTTTTTCCGTCTCAGGAACATTGCTAAGATCAGATCTGTGGTTTCTAAAAAAGTGATGGTGATGCTTGTTCACACGTCTTTTTAGACAAGCTTTAAACTAGCAATATTGCCGATTATTTTGTGTGTTACTGTTTTATTTGTTTTTACTGTGAAACTCTTTGTGACCCTTCTTGTCTGTGAAAGGTGCGTTATAAATAAAGTTTAGTTACTTACTCACTTACATTTTATGGAGAAGCAGATAGTTTGGACTCGCTGTTTAGGTTTAATTACTCATGTTAACTAGCATGTTAGTTAGCAGTAATTAGCCTCTCTAAATGTAAATGTAAATGTGCTGTATTTATATAGCGCTTTTCTAGTCTGAACGACTACTCAAAGCGCTTTTACATAGTACAGGAACCATTCACCATTCACACACATTCCGAGGCTGCCGTACAAGGTGCCACCTGCTCATCAGATACACACTCACACACATCTACACACCTGCTCATCAGATAAACACTCACACACGTACACACTCCGATGCGCAGCATCGGGGGCAACTCGGGGTTCAGTGTCTTGCCCAAGGACACTTCGACATGGGACTGCAGGGCCGGGGATTGAACCACCAACCTTCCAATTGGCAGGTAACCGCTCTACCACTGAGCCACAGCCACCCCTCTCTACTCTTGTCTCTCTACATACTACTCTCTACTGCTGTCTCTACATACTACTCTCTACTCTTGTCTCTCTACATACTACTCTCTACTGCTGTCTCTACATACTACTCTCTACTGTTGTCTCTCTACATACTACTCTCTACTGTTGTCTCTCTACATACTACTCTCTACTGTTGTCTCTACATACTACTCTCTACTGTTGTCTCTCTACAGACTACTCTCTACTGTTGTCTCTCTACATACTACTCTCTATTGTTGTCTCTCTACATACTACTCTCTACTGTTGTCTCTCTACATACTACTCTCTACTGATGTCTCTCTACATACTACTCTCTACTGTTGTCTCTCTACATACTACTCTCTACTGTTGTCTCTACATACTACTCTCTACTGTTGTCTCTCTACATACTACTCTCTACTGTTGTCTCTCTACATACTACTCTCTACTGTTGTCTCTCTACATACTACTCTCTACTGTTGTCTCTCTACATACTACTCTCTACTGTTGTCTCTCTACATACTACTCTCTACTGATGTCTCTCTACATACTACTCTCTACTGATGTCTCTCTACATACTACTCTCTACTGTTGTCTCTCTACATACTACTCTCTACTGATGTCTCTCTACATACTACTCTCTACTGTTGTCTCTCTACATACTACTCTCTACTGTTGTCTCTCTACATACTACTCTCTACTGTTGTCTCTCTACATACTACTCTCTACATACTACTCTCTACATACTACTCTCTACATACTACTCTCTACTGTTGTCTCTCTACATACCACTCTCTACTGTTGTCTCTCTACATACTACTCTCTACTGTTGTCTCTCTACATACTACTCTCTACTGTTGTCTCTCTACATACTACTCTCTACTGATGTCTCTCTACATACTACTCTCTACTGATGTCTCTCTACATACTACTCTCTACTGCTGTCTCTACATACTACTCTCTACTGTTGTCTCTCTACATACTACTCTCTACTGTTGTCTCTACATACTACTCTCTACTGTTGTCTCTCTACATACTACTCTCTACTGATGTCTCTCTACATACTACTCTCTACATACTACTCTCTACTGATGTCTCTCTACATACTACTCTCTACTGCTGTCTCTACATACTACTCTCTACTGTTGTCTCTCTACATACTACTCTCTACTGATGTCTCTCTACATACTACTCTCTACATACTACTCTCTACTGATGTCTCTCTACATACTACTCTCTACTGTTGTCTCTCTACATACTACTCTCTACTGTTGTCTCGCTACATACTACTCTCTACTGTTGTCTCTCTACATACTACTCTCTACTGTTGTCTCTCTACATACTACTCTCTACTGTTGTCTCGCTACATACTACTCTCTACTGTTGTCTCTCTACATACTACTCTCTACTGTTGTCTCTCTACATACTACTCTCTACTGTTGTCTCTCTACATACTACTCTCTACTGTTGTCTCTCTACATACTACTCTCTACTGTTGTCTCTCTACATACTACTCTCTACTGTTGTCTCGCTACATACTACTCTCTACTGTTGTCTCTCTACATACTACTCTCTACTGTTGTCTCTCTACATACTACTCTCTACTGTTGTCTCTCTACATACTACTCTCTACTGCTGTCTCTACATACTACTCTCTACATACTACTCTCTACTGTTGTCTCTCTACATACTACTCTCTACTGCTGTCTCTACATACTACTCTCTACTACATACTACTCTCTACTGTTGTCTCTCTACATACTACTCTCTACTGTTGTCTCTCTACATACTACTCTCTACTGTTGTCTCTACATACTACTCTCTACTGTTGTCTCTCTACATACTACTCTCTACTGCTGTCTCTACATACTACTCTCTACTGTTGTCTCTCTACATACTACTCTCTACTGTTGTCTCTCTACATACTACTCTCTATTGTTGTCTCTCTACATACTACTCTCTACTGTTGTCTCTCTACATACTACTCTCTACTGATGTCTCTCTACATACTACTCTCTACTCTTGTCTCTCTACATACTACTCTCTACTGTTGTCTCTACATACTACTCTCTACTGTTGTCTCTCTACATACTACTCTCTACTGTTGTCTCTCTACATACTACTCTCTACTGTTGTCTCTCTACATACTACTCTCTACTGTTGTCTCTCTACATACTACTCTCTACTGTTGTCTCTCTACATACTACTCTCTACTGATGTCTCTCTACATACTACTCTCTACTGATGTCTCTCTACATACTACTCTCTACTGTTGTCTCTCTACATACTACTCTCTACTGATGTCTCTCTACATACTACTCTCTACTGTTGTCTCTCTACATACTACTCTCTACTGTTGTCTCTCTACATACTACTCTCTACTGTTGTCTCTCTACATACTACTCTCTACTGATGTCTCTCTACATACTACTCTCTACTGATGTCTCTCTACATACTACTCTCTACTGCTGTCTCTACATACTACTCTCTACTGTTGTCTCTCTACATACTACTCTCTACTGTTGTCTCTACATACTACTCTCTACTGTTGTCTCTCTACATACTACTCTCTACTGATGTCTCTCTACATACTACTCTCTACATACTACTCTCTACTGATGTCTCTCTACATACTACTCTCTACTGCTGTCTCTACATACTACTCTCTACTGTTGTCTCTCTACATACTACTCTCTACTGTTGTCTCTCTACATACTACTCTCTACTGTTGTCTCGCTACATACTACTCTCTACTGTTGTCTCTCTACATACTACTCTCTACTGTTGTCTCTCTACATACTACTCTCTACTGTTGTCTCGCTACATACTACTCTCTACTGTTGTCTCTCTACATACTACTCTCTACTGTTGTCTCTCTACATACTACTCTCTACTGTTGTCTCGCTACATACTACTCTCTACTGTTGTCTCTCTACATACTACTCTCTACTGTTGTCTCTCTACATACTACTCTCTACTGTTGTCTCTCTACATACTACTCTCTACTGTTGTCTCGCTACATACTACTCTCTACTGTTGTCTCTCTACATACTACTCTCTACTGTTGTCTCTCTACATACTACTCTCTACTGTTGTCTCTCTACATACTACTCTCTACTGTTGTCTCTCTACATACTACTCTCTACTGTTGTCTCTCTACATACTACTCTCTACTGTTGTCTCTCTACATACTACTCTCTACTGTTGTCTCGCTACATACTACTCTCTACTGTTGTCTCTCTACATACTACTCTCTACTGTTGTCTCTCTACATACTACTCTCTACTGTTGTCTCTCTACATACTACTCTCTACTGCTGTCTCTACATACTACTCTCTACTGTTGTCTCTACATACTACTCTCTAGTGTTGTCTCTCTACATACTACTCTCTAATGTTGTCTCTCTACATACTACTCTCTACTGTTGTCTCTCTACATACTACTCTCTACTGCTGTCTCTACATACTACTCTCTACATACTACTCTCTACTGTTGTCTCTCTACGAACCACTTTAAGCATTCAACAATAAGAAATGAAAATTTAAATGCTTAAAACATGTTATTTATTCCCATTTGTCAAAACCTCAGTGAGCCACTGGAGGGCAGCAGCTACCCAGCCTTACTAAATGTCACACACACACACACACACACACACGCACACACACACACACACACACACACGGTTAAAAGTAACAGCATTGTCCTTTAACCGAATAGTTTACTTAACTACCTCTTAATTAACCACTCAGCAATTAACCTTGTCCTACATTATAACCCCTGAGAGTCCTTATTAACCCTGTGGGTGTAACAGATCTGCAGTCCTGCCCTCAGAGCACATGCAGCCAGATGGAAACCGCAGCCAGTCCCGCGTAACTCAACCCCTGAAGTTGGCCAGAACAGATCCATCATCATTTACGCCCTGCTGAGCGCTGTTTGTCCCCCACCCCCCACCACTAAAGGTCAGAGCATAAGAGGCTGTTTAGCGGGCCTGAGCTGCGTATGAAAGGCCGGCCTTGACGGCAGCAGAGAGGAAATGAGCGTGAAATGAATGTCACGTCGAAATCAAAGGCCGGGGAAGATAAATGACAGAGGTGGTTGGAAATCACCTGGACCGGGGATGGAGGGGGAGGGGGAGACGGAGACGGAGACGGAGACACAGAAAGGCCGATGGATGGATGGATGGATGTATGGAGGGGGGGAGTAATTATTAGTGATTGAGCAGCTTCCCCCTGGTTTCGCACACAGTCTCTTCTCTGTTGGGACGTTTATGTGTCCATGTGAAGTCTTTACAGTTAATACCTGCATGTTTCCAGCATAATATTGCCTCTGGCAGAGATTGCCAGAAAACCTATCCCCGTGAAAATAAACGGCTGTATTCGCATGCCAGGTAACATAAGGGCCATGTGCTGAAAAGAGAGGGGGCAGATCATAGAGAGGGAGGGGGGAGACAGGTGAGGTAGAGAAGGAGTAACAGCCAAGGAGGGAGGGAGGGGGGGCTCTCCTCTCCTCTCCTCTCTAAGCGTAGCTCCCATGGCGCCATTTTAATGCTACGAAGCCATCACCTGCCGTTAGCATCCCATTGACTCCCATTCATTTTGGCGCCACTTTGACAGAGAATAACTTTCCATCTGATGCGTTTAAAGACTCTATTTGTCCGTTGTTTGTTTCTAAAGAAACACGACGATGTATAAAAGGCTCCGTTACCTTGTAGCTCACGTTATGGCTCCGTAGTAGACGTTTTTGTAGAAATAGGCTAACGATTGTGTCGTAACCACGCGTCTTACTGTCGCATAGTCGACAAATCACCGTATTGTCAGGAGAAGCTCGCAGACAGTTTGGATTACTAATGTTAACTAGCATGTTAGTTAGCAGTAATTAGCCTGTGTCTATGTTAGCCCTCATGTTGTCCCCATGTTGTCCCCATGTTGTCCCCATGTTGTCCTCATGTTATCTTCATGTTGCCCTCATGTTGTCCTCATGTTGTCCTCATGTTGTCCTCATGTTGTCTTCATGTTGTCCTCATGTTGTCCCCATGTTGTCCTCATGTTGTCCTCATGTTGCCCTCATGTTGTCCTCATGTTGCCCTCATGTTGTCCTCATGTTGCCCTCATGTTGTCCTCATGTTGTCCCCATGTTGTCCTCATGTTGTCCTCATGTTGTCCTCATGTTGTCTTCATGTTGTCCCTCATGTTGTCCTCATGTTGTCTTCATGTTGTCCTCATGTTGCCCTCATGTTTCCCTCATGTTGTCCTCATGTTGCCCTCATGTTGTCCTCATGTTGTCTTCATGTTGCCCTCATGTTGCCCTCATGTTGCCCTCATGTTGTCCTCATGTTGTCTTCATGTTGCCCTCATGTTGCCCTCATGTTGTCCTCATGTTGTCTTCATGTTGTCCTCATGTTGTCCTCATGTTGTCCTCATGTTGTCCCCATGTTGCCCTCATGTTGTCCTCATGTTGCCCTCATGTTGTCCTCATGTTGTCTTCATGTTGCCCTCATGTTGCCCTCATGTTGTCCTCATGTTGTCCTCATGTTGTCCTCATGTTGTCCCTCATGTTGCCCTCATGTTGTCCTCATGTTGTCCTCATGTTGTCCTCATGTTGTCCTCATGTTGTCCTCATGTTGTCCTATATCAATGTTCTTTTTAATTCCCCAAAATAACATGATTGATTCCACCCAACGCTCTTTGCCAAGTACAAATCTCTACTTTCATTAATTTTGGGGCGTCTTATTCAATTTTATAGCATTGTAAAACAAATGGAAGTGTTTTTGAAATAGTATTGAGTAAAAGTTGACATATTCCAGTCTGTGATTATCATCAACATCCATTCCTTTAATTTTAGTCTCAATAATTCCTAATTTCTGCTTTTCTAACTCAAACATTAGGTATAATTTCCTATGAATGAGGTTTATTGACCATAAATTCCAAAAATAACTGTAAAACTAAAGTTAATAAGTTAGTGTTACGTAGTGTTGAAAACGTCAAAAAGTGTCAAACATTGAAAAAAGGGACAAAAATGTAAGAAAAAGTTAAAAACACTGATTAAAAAGCGTCAACAAAAGAGTTGATTTCCAATTTTGACGGGAAGACAACACGAGGGTTAAAACCCCAAATAAGTTACGGAACATTTTGACCCGAGGGATACGAGAGTGTCCCGAAAGTGAACACAAGAAGAAGAAGAACACAGCTGGACGTCACACAACTGGCCCATTTGGTGAGTATTAAAAAAAAAAATGTACACAAGAATATCTTTAAAGGTTGTTTTTTTTCCAATCCGGACACTATCTTCTCATGTTTTTGTGTCTAAGTGACAGGAACAATAATCTTTGAGGTTACAAAAAACAGCCAGAATGACCCTTTAAAATGTAGTTTTTAAGAGAATGCTGCCAGAGTTATTGTCATCATCCATTGGCCTCTCTGCAAGAAAATGAATGAAAAAATGAATTCTTTCCTGAACTGTTGAACTATTCCTTTAAAATGACAACCTCAGCAGTCTTTACCCCCCCATTAACCCCCCCCCCCCCCTGTGAAAACACAGAAACACCTGCACACACGCTGTGATTCCTCATCATCATGTTACCGAGCTCCGCCGGCCTGCAGCCGTTTCCACCCTGCGTCAAAGGAGGGGGGGCTGATAGGGTACAATCAACACCCCCATCACACACAGTATACATACACACACACATACACACTCTTAAAATAAATACATGCACACATAACTGTACTACTGTACACACACACATACATACACGCACATACATATACACACACACGTACAGACACATACACACACATACAGATGCACACACACATATACATACATACACACACATACTCACACACACAGTGTACCTACACACACACACACACACACACACACACACAGTATACATACACACACATATACACACTCTTACATTAAATACTGTACATGCACACAACTGTACTACTGTACGCACACACACACACACACACACACACACACACACACACACACACACACACACACTCACACACACAGCATCAGGCGCCAGAGTGGGTTTTTGGTCTCCCCTGGGCTGGCAGGCTTCAGGGAGGAGAGAGACCTTAGAGTCAACATTTCCAGGGTGAAGCTGGATGACGGAGCTGAAACCACAGGCCCGCTGAGCAAACACCTGGCTCAGGTGGAGAAGAGGTCTCTGTGGCCCAGGTGGAGAAGAGGTCTCTGTGGCTCAGGTAGAGAAGAGGCCTCTGTGGCTCAGGTGGAGAAGAGGTCTCTGTGGCTCAGGTGGAGAAGAGGTCTCTGTGGCTCAGGTGGAGAAGAGGCCTCTGTGGCTCAGGTGGAGAAGAGGTCTCTGTGGCTCAGGTGGAGAAGAGGTCTCTGTGGCTCAGGTGGAGAAGAGGCCTCTGTGGCTCAGGTGGAGAAGAGGTCTCTGTGGCTCAGGTGGAGAAGAGGGCTCTGTGGCTCAGGTGGAGAAGAGGCCTCTGTGGCCCAGGTGGAGACGAGGCCTCTGTGGCTCAGGTGGAGAAGAGGCCTCTGTGACCCAGGTGGAGACAAGGCCTCTGTGGCCCAGGTGGAGAAGAGGCCTCTGTGGCTCAGGTGGAGACGAGGCCTCTGTGGCTCAGGTGGAGAAGAGGCTTCTGTGGCTCAGGTGGAGAAGAGGCCTCTGTGGCTCAGGTGGAGAAGAGGCCTCTGTGGCTCAGGTGGAGAAGAGGACTCTGTGGCTCAGGTGGAGAAGAGGCCTCTGTGGCTCAGGTGGAGACGAGGCCTCTGTGGCCCAGGTGGAGAAGAGGTCTCTGTGGCTCAGGTGGAGAAGAGGCCTCTGTGGCTCAGGTGGAGAAGAGGCCTCTGTGGCCCAGGTGGAGAAGAGGACTCTGTGGCTCAGGTGGAGAAGAGGCCTCTGTGGCTCAGGTGGAGACGAGGCCTCTGTGGCTCAGGTGGAGAAGAGGCCTCTGTGGCTCAGGTGGAGACGAGGCCTCTGTGGCTCAGGTGG
>CM057240.1:32645315-32697815 GCA_029931835.1 Etheostoma nigrum | reverse complement strand
GACTGCCTTTGGTGTTGCCTATATATGCGTCCATGTTGTCAACATCATACATGTGGCATTAGTGCACCTGTTGTACCATAATTGTATTGAACAAAATAGTAAGCTTCGCTCCTACGAGATGGGGGGGGGGGGGTTGTTACGTTACACACAAAGCTAACTGGCTATAGTTAGCCTGTACAGATGCTAGCGGATATAGCTAACGTCACGTAGCCAGCCAGCAACTTCGGCAGTAGAGTTTCGGTAAGCTAACACGACCGCGTTGTCGCCCACAATCAACCTGCAGTGATGTTTGAAATATAAACAATTACAATCCTGGTGCTGCTGGTTGGGGAGGACCAGGATCCTGTCTGAAATGTCACAAACGGATTTAGGCATCTTCAGATCAGCTGATCGCGGGGCTCACTCCCCGAACGGCGGATCACTCTCCGACCGGCGGATCACTCTCCGACCGGTGGATCACTCCCCGACCGGAGGCGAGCTCCCCGACCGGCTCGCTCCCCGACCGGCTCGCTCCCCGACCGGAGGCATGCTCGCTTCCCGACCGGAGGCATGCTCGCTTCCCGACCGGAGGGGCTCGCTCCCGACCGGCTCGCTCCCCGACCGGAGGCATGCTCGCTTCCCGACCGGAGGGGCTCGCTTCCCGACCGGAGGGGCTCGCTCCCCGACCGGCTCACTCCCCGACCGGAGGCATGCTCGCTTCCCGACCGGAGGGGCTCGCTCCCCGACCGGCTCACTCCCCGACCGGCTCACTCCCCGACCGGAGGGGCTCGCTCCCCGACCGGAGGGGCTCGCTCCCCGACCGGAGGGGCTCGCTCCCCGACCGGCGGCAGGCTCGCCTACAGCACCCGCACTCCACCGCAGCTTCGCCGCAACACACACAAGCACCGGCCAAACAGCGACACGTTTTCACCGGAGGAAGAGGTAAACACTTAGAAATAACACTCGGGGATGCCTTCTATTACTATATCTAGATAAGTGTAGCAGTACTTATCTGAACTAACGACAGGATCCCTGTCACTAGATCGAAAGAAAACGTTGACGTTCACTCGGTGCTATTCACTGACAGTAAAAAGTAAAGTCATTGTATGCACTGCTGCGTTGCTAAAATAAAGGAGACAAATAAAGGAGATAAATGAAGAAGACTTCCCCACAATCTTGACAATTCCTCATTTGCCCTCTCACGTCTGGTAGGTTCGTAATTATTCGGCTGCTGGCCTTTCCTCCTCTTCCTCCTCCCAGTCAATCTCCGTAGTTCTAGTGCCAGGCTGAGACTTAACTCCCCTACGTGACGTCATCGCCGAATTCACTTAATAAACCCGCGAACACCAAAAATGACCAAAAACTAACTTTTAACACTATTTGGAGACATTTTTAAAAATGATATACATATCTTGAGTGTTTTTTGTACCCAATAATCAACAGTGGTGGTTAACTTGCAACATGGGCTTTAAATGATGGCTAAGGAACTTTTTTGCTGAATTTAATGTGTCGACCAAACTTTAAGTGAGAAAACTATCTGAGACATACAAATATACCGTCAAAGATATTTGACTTTTGTCTTAAACCTCATGTTGTCCTCATGTTGTCCTCATGTTGTCTTCATGTTGTCCTCATGTTGCCTTCATGTTGTCCTCATGTTGTCTTCATGTTGTCTCAATGTTGTCTTTATGTTGCCCTATTGTTGTCTTCATGTGGTCATCATGTTGTCCTCATGTTGTCTTCATGTTGCCCTCATGTTTTCCTCATGTTGTCCCCATGTTGTCCTCATGTTGTCCTCATGTTGTCCTCATGTTGTCCTATATCAATGTTCTTTTTAATTCCCATAATTTAACATGAGTGATTCCACCCAACGCTCTTTGCCAAGTACAAATATCTACTTTCATTAATTTTGGGGCGTCTTATTCAATTTTATAGCATTGTAAAACAAATGGAAGTGTTTTTGAAATAGTATTGAGTAAAAGTTGACATATTCCAGTCTGTGATTATCATCAACATCCATTCCTTTAATTTTAGTCTCAATAATTCCTAATTTCTGCTTTTCTAACTCAAACATTAGGTATAATTTCCTATAAATGAGGTTTATTGACCATAAATTCCAAAAATAACTGTAAAACTAAAGTTAAAAAGTTAGTGTTACGGGACAAAAAAGGGACTAAAATGTAAGAAAAAGTTAAAAACATTGATAAAAACGTCAACAAAAGTGTTGATTTTCAATTTTGACGGTTAAAAATAACAAGCAGAGATCAGGAAAACGTTGGATCTTGAGGATTTATTAGAAAACAGAGTTCATACAAACAATGGAGTCCAAAAATCCAGCAGACAAAAAACACAGAGTCCAAAAGAAGCAAAAACTAAGCTTAGAATGAAAGTTAAACAACGGGAACACCGGAGGGTGGAGGGGAGATTCAAACAGACGAGAGATAAAGGGAACACAGACAGTAAATACAACCAGGTAACAAGAGGCAGGTGTTACCATAGACAGTTAAAGAAATGGACCAACAGGTTGCTCGGGACGGAGACCAGTGAAGTCTATTAGAAGCTCTTTCCCGGTGATGCTGAGCGTTTCAATTCATTTCAAATTTTGTATTTTAAAATGGAAATCAAATGAACAAAAAAGTAAATGGACCCAGCAGAAGGACAGGTGCAGATTAAGAGGTTAAATATATCAACTTTTCCTTTTAAAGAAATAAACATCATGAATAAAATCATCCTTTTTTATCTCTAATTGTTCTGTTTCACTGTCACACACACCTTCACTGGTGATATCTTCAGTGGGACTTCATCCCCGTAAATGAATGGAAACATCGTCTCAGTGAAAGTGTGTGTGAAGGTGTGTATGTGTGTGTTAGTATCAGCAACAGAGAACGACAGCTCTCCTCTGTTCCAGTCCACAGTCACTCTGATCCTCTGGACCTTCTTCTGCAGTTTGAGACCAGTGGATAGAGCTGGTGACCATGCTGAGTATTTACCTTTATGGAACATTATTTTCCATACCCCAGCCAGTTTGTTTACCTTCCTCTGGAAAGACTCTGATAACACACCCAGTGTCCAGCCTGTACTGTCTCCAACCTCGACATCCCAGCTGTGAGTCCCTGAGTTAAAGCCCTCAGAACCCAGGACATAGCAGAGTTTATTAAACCTCTCTGGGTTATCAGGAAGCTGCTGTCTCTCTCCTCGTCTCACACTGGTCAGGTCTTCAGACAGGATGAAACATGGATGAGCAGTATTTGGGTCCAGAATCACAGGAGTGTAGGAGACCTTCATCTTGGTCCAGATGTTGAAGCCCAGGTTGCCCAGGTGTTGGGCCTCGTCTATCAGAGCTCCTGAGAGCAGCTGTGGATCCTCCAGCAGGGGGCGGTGCTGGACTCTTCCCACTGCAGCCTTGTAGTTGATCAGGAATGAGACGTCTTCAGCTCTCAGCTGCTCCTCTGTGGCTCTGACTGAGACTGAAAGAGCTGCTATCTCTCTGCTCAGAGCCTCCATCTTCTCCTTCATCCTCTGACTCTTCTGCTCCTCTTCTTCCCTCAGTGCAGCCAACCTGGCCTCCTCTTCCTCTTCCAGAAACTGGTGAAGCTTCTTAAACTGCTCCTTAATCTGCGTCTCTGTGCGTTGGGCCTGGACCTTTATGTGTCCTGCTGTCTGATCAAACTTCACTTTAACTTGTTCAAAACCCTTTAACTTCTCATTTAAGGGCTCCAGAGTTTCCTGAAGCTCCTTCCTGTGTTGTCGTGCAGCTTCATCGACGGGTCTGATTCTGTGGTTGGAGTGTGTTTCTGAATGCAGACAGACGACACACACCGGCTGCTGATGGTCCAGACAGAAGAGTTTGAGTTTCTCAGAGTGCAGACTGCAGAGAGCCTCTGAAGCTCTCTGATCTCTCTCCAGTAAGAAGGCCTCACACAGGTTCTTCAACACCAGGTTACAAGGTGGTTCATACAAAGATCTTCTGTTACAGACAGGACACACTTGTGTTGGTCTCTCTGTCCACCAGCTCTGCAGACAGTCTTTACAGAAGCTGTGGCTACATGAGAGAACAACAGGATCCCTAAAGACATCGCGACAGACCGGACAGCAGAGATCCTCCTCTGATCTGGAAGCCATTTGGTCTCAGAGTGAAGCTGAAAACACAGCAGACAGAAAGAACAGTCAGTCATGGCTCCCCTCCCTCCTCTACTCACTTCACTGTTTTTAGTCAAACTCACCTTCAGTGTGTGGAGAATCAGCAGGTTGAAGCAGCAGGGTTGTAGTTCTCCACTTTTCTCTCCTGCAGCTGAACTCACTCAGAGGAAGTTGTTAGTTTGATCTGAAGGTGAATCTGATCGTCTGTTTTCCGTCTGTGTGTCTCTCTGTAGTGAGGACCAAAAACAAACTCTTTCCTGGTTTGTGAAGGCATGACCATTCCTATGATAGTGAAGGCATGACCCGCCCTACTCTTCCTCTGATTGGTTAGTATCTGTTGCCTTCATTGGTTGGATTGGTTAGGTTTTAAGATGAAGAGTGAGATTGGTTAAGGTTAGGGTGAGGGTAAGCCAGTCAAAGGCAGAGTGGGGCGGGACATGCCTTAGCCATCCTAGGAAATGCTAATGTGTGTCACAACTTATCTGTGAAATGCTGTTGCTTCACCTGTAACACAGAGGTGTGTCTCAGTCCAAAGGTCTGGTTCATTACTGGATATGAAGACTGATAGTGTGCAGTGTGCTTATGCAACAGTTTTGTTCATGTTCAACTGTAGTTTGAATGTTGTGAGGCAGTTAGTCAATTTAGTAAAATCCCAGGGATATTCTGGAAATGGAGGACCATGAGACATCAAGGGAAAAAAAGCCATTTTCCTATATCAATGTTCGTTTTAATTCCCCAAAATAACATGATTGATTCCACCCAACGCTCTTTGCCGAGTACAAATCTCTACTTTCATTAATTTTGGGGCGTCTTATTCAATTTTATAGCATCTGAAACCAAATTGAAGTGTTTTTGAAATAGTATTGAGTAAAAGTTGACATATTCCAGTCTGTGATTATCATCAACATCCATTCCTTTAATTTTAGTCTAAATAATTCCTAATTTCTGCTTTTCTAACTCAAACATTAGGTATAATTTCCTATAAATGAGGTTTATTGACCATAAATTCCAAAATTAACTGTAAAACTAAAGTTAAAAAGTTAGTGTTACGGGACAAAAAAGGGACAAAAATGTAAGAAAAAGTTAAAAATATCGATAAAAGCGTCAACAAAAGTGTTGATTTTCAAATTTGACGGAAAGACGACATGAGGGTTAAAAATAACAAGCAGAGATCAGGAAAACGTTTGATCTTGAGGATTTATTAGAAAACAGACTTCATACAAACAATGGAGTCCAAAAATCCAGCAGACAAAAAACAAAAAGAGTCCAAAAGAAGCAAAAACTAAGCTTAGAATGAAAGTTAAACAACGGGAACACCGGAAGTGGAGGGGAGATTCAAACAGACGAGAGATAACGGGAACACAGACAGTAAATACAACCAGGTAACAAGAGGCAGGTGTCAACATAGACAGTTAAAGGTATATGTTAGGAGATAACATAGGCACAGGCTAATTACTGCTAACTAACATGCTAGTTAATATTAACATAGGCACAGGCTAATTACTGCTAACCAACATGCTAGTTAACATTAAAATAGGCACAGGCTAATTACTTCTAACTAACATGCTAGTTAACATTAACATAGGCACAGGCTAATTACTGCTAACTAACATGCTAGTTAACATTAACATATAAACACAGGCTAATTACTGCTAACTAACATGCTAGTTAACATTAACATATAGACACAGGCTAATTACTGCTAACTAACATGCTAGTTAACATTAACATATAGACACAGGCTAATTACTGCTAACTAACATGCTAGTTAACATTAACATAGGCACAGGCTAATTACTGCTAACTAACATGCTAGTTAACATTAAAATAGGCACAGGCTAATTACTTCTAACTAACATGCTAGTTAACATTAACATAGGCACAGGCTAATTACTGCTAACTAACATGCTAGTTAACATTAACATAGGCACAGGCTAATAACTGCTAACTAACATGCTAGTTAACATCAACATAGGCACAGGCTAATTACTGCTAACTAACATGCTAGTTAACATCAACATAGACACAGGCTAATTACTGCTAACTAACATGCTAGTTAACATTAAAATAGGCACAGACTAATTACTGCTAACTAACATGCTAGTTAACATTAACATAGGCACAGGCTAATTACTGCTAACTAACATGCTAGTTAACATCAACATAGGCACAGGCTAATTACTGCTAACTAACATGCTAGTTAACATTAACATAGGCACAGGCTAATTACTGCTAACTAACATGCTAGTGAACATTAACATAGGCACAGGCTAATTACTGCTAACTAACATGCTAGTTAACATTAACATAGGCACAGGCTAATTACTGCTAACTAACATGCTAGTTAACATTAACATAGACACAGGCTAATTACTGCTAACTAACATGCTAGTTAACATTAACATAGACACAGGCTAATTACTGACAGTAATGTAATGTATGTATGTATGTGGTCATACAGATGCCAAAGGTTCATGACCTTGTTTTATCCGTGACTTCTTTTTAGGCCTTTTTTCATTTCTATTTTCGAGAGATTTTATTTATTGTTATATGAAATAAAAAATAAAAATCAAAGCATATTTTGAATTTCTCCCATGGGAGATTGATTTTCATTTTCCATGAAAAGAAAAGACACCCTGTATTTTAATTTCAAATTTTATATTTTAAAATGGAAATCAAATGAACGAAAAAGTACACAGAATAAAGAAATAAAGAAATAAACATCAAGAATTTAATCATCCTCTTTATCTCTAACTGTTCTGTTTCACTTTCACACACACCTTCACTGGTGATATCTTCAGTGGGACTCCCCCAGTTAAAATGAATGGAAACATCTTCTCAGTAAAGGTGTGTGTGAAGGTGTGTATGTGTGTGTTAGTATCAGCATCAGAGAACGACAGCTCTCCTCTGTTCCAGTCTAGAGTCACTCTGATCCTCTGGACCTTCTTCTGCAGTATGAGACCAGTGGCTGGAGCTGGTGGTGACCGTGCTGAGTATTTACCTTCATGTAATCTTATTATCCATAACCCAGACAGTATGTCTCCCTTCTTCTGCACAGACTCTGCTAACACACCCAGTAACCAGACTGTACTGTCTCCAACCTCGACATCCCAGCTGTGAGTCCCTGAGTTAAAGCCCTCGGAGCCCAGAACAAAGGGGTATTTACCAGACCTCTCTGGATTATCAGGAAGCTGCTGTTCCTCTCCTCCTCTCACACTGGTCAGGTCTTCAGACAGGATGAGACATGGATGAGCAGTGTTTGGATCCAGAATCACAGGAGTGTAGGAGACCATGTCCTTCATCTTGGTCCAGATGTTGAAGCCCAGGTTGCCCAGGTGTTGGGCCTCGTCTATCAGAGCTCCTGAGAGCAGCTGTGGATCCTCCAGCAGGGGGCGCTGCTGGTCTCTTCCCACTGCAGCCTTGTAGTTGATCAGGAATGAGACGTCTTCAGCTCTCAGCTGCTCCTCTGTGGCTCTGACTGAGTCTGAAAGAGCTGCTATCTCTCTGCTCAGAGCCTCCATCTTCTCCTCCATCCTCTGACTCTTCTGCTCCTCTTCCTCCCTCAGTGCAGCCAACCTGGCCTCCTCTTCCTCTTCCAGAAACTGGTGAAGCTTCTTAAACTGCTCCTTAATCTGCATCTCTGTGCGTCGGGCCTGGACCTTTATGTGTCCTGCTGTCTGATCAAACTTCACTTTAACTTGTTCTAAACCCTTTAACTTCTCCTTTAAGGGCTCCAGAGTCTCCTGAAGCTCCTTCCTGTGTTGTTGTGCAGCTTCATCGACGGGTCTGATTCTGTGGTTGGAGTGTGTTTCTGAATGCAGACAGACAAGACACACCGGCTGCTGATGGTCCAGACAGAAGAGTTTGAGTTTCTCAGAGTGCAGACTGCAGAGAGCCTCTGAAGCTCTCTGATCTCTCTCCAGTAAGAAGGCCTCACACAGGTTCTTTAACACCAGGTTACAAGGTGGTTCATCCCTTGAAGATCTTCTCTTACAGACAGGACACTCCTGTGTTGGTCTCTCTGTCCACCAGCTCTGCAGACAGTCTTTACAGAAGCTGTGGCTACATGACAGAAGAACAGGATCCCTAAAGACATCATGACAGACCGGACAGCAGAGATCCTCCTCTGATCTGGAAGCCATTTGGTCTCAGAGTGAAGCTGAAAACACAGCAGACAGAAAGAACAGTCAGTCATGGCTCCCCTCCCTCCTCTACTCACTTCCCTGAAATTTACTTTCACTTTGAGTCGTGTTTTTAGTCAAACTCACCTTCAGTGTGTGGAGAATCAGCAGGTTGAAGCAGCAGGGTTGTAGTTCTACACTTTTCTCTCCTGCAGCTGAACTCACTCAGAGGAAGATGTTAGTTTGATCTGAAGGTGAATCTGATCGTCTGTTTTCCGTCTGTGTGTCTCTCTGTAGTGAGGACCAAAAACAAACTGTTTCCTGGTTTGTGAAGGCATGACCATTCCTATGATAGTGAAGGCATGACCCGCCCTACTCTTCCTCTGATTGGCTAGTATTTGTTGCCTTAATTGGTTGGATTGGTTAGGTTTTAAGATGAAGAGTGAGATTGGTTAAGGTTAGGGTGAGCGTAAGCCAATCAAAGGCAGAGTAGGGCGGGACATGCCTTAGCCATCCTAGGAAATGCTAATGTGTGTCATATGAGGGGGGGGGAGCTCTGTCACAACTTTTCTGTGAAATGTTGTTGCTTCACCTGTAACACAGAGGTGTGTCTCAGTCCAAAGGTCTGGTTCATTACTGGATATGAAGACTGATAGTGTGCAGCGTGCTTATGCAACAGTTTTGTTCATGTTCAACTGTAGTTTGAATGTTGTGAGGCAGTTAGTCAATTTAGTAAAATCCCAGGGATATTCTGGAAATGGAGGACCAGGAGACATCAAGGGAAAAAAAGCCATTTTCCTATATCAATGTTCTTTTTAATTCCCCAAAATAACATGATTGATTCCACAAAACGCTCTTTGCAACCCAGTGCCCAGCCTGTACTGTCTCCAACCTCAACATCCCAGCTGTTCCCAGCATAGGAACAGGCTAATTACTGCTAACTAACATGCTAGTTAATTTTAACATAGGCACAGGCTATTTACTGCTAACTAACATGCTAGTTAACATTAACATAGGCACAGGCTAATTACTGCTAACTAACATGATAGTTAACATAGGGTGACCAGACGTCCCCGGTTTCCGGGGACAGTCCCCAGTTTTGGTGACCTGTCCCCGGCTGGATCTGTCCCCGGAAATGTCCCCGGTTTTCACTGTGACCGACAGACCCAAAATTGGAATGAATGAAAGAAAACTCTGACCAAACGGAGCCGATCGAGCAGCGCTGCTCAGAGCTCAGAGATGTTTTAGAAAGCCGTGTTTTACGATGCTAAAATCACTGATTATTTACATGGAGTCTGGTGGAGATATGCTGCTCTATACACGCTAAAAGTAGTGATTATTTACATGGAGTCTGGTGGAGATATGCTGCTCTATACACGCTAAAATCACTGATTATTTACATGGAGTCTGGTGGACTTTTATGTTTTATAAATGATCTTAATCTTTAACAGAAAGGTCGACCTCCTTAGAAATCCTTTCCATAATGTTATCAGACACTTAGAATATTAATCTGAGTCTGTCAGCAGCAAAACGAGCACTTTATGAACGTAAATACAAGCTGGACAATTATCCCATTAACTTCCATTGTAGCTTGTTTCTCTGCTGCCGACTGCAGCGATCTCGTTTCATACTGCATCAATGTCAAAGGAACATCTTTCCTCAATAGTTCATATTGTATCAGATACTCAATGAGCTGCTGCAGAAACAAGCCTGACGTAATAAAGCAAAAGCTGTCAGATAAATGTAGTTTAGTAAACATGACAACATTATGAAATATTGGGACTTTTTATCTTGAAATATTAAGACTTTTCATTTTGAAATATTAAGACTTTTTATCTTGAAATATTAAGACTTATAATTTTGAAATATTAAGACTTTTTATCTTGAAATATTAAGACTTTTTATCTTGAAATATTAAGACTTTCTATCTTGAAATATTCCCCTCTGAGGTGAAGTGGAGTGGAGTATGAAGTAGCAGCAGGGGTGGGTCTAGGATCAGACCTTTGGGGGGGGGAGGGGGCTCAGCCACTATTGAGAACAGCTCTAGGTCTAGTGTCCCCGTTTAGAGTTTTACAGATAAAAACATGACGTGTTTTGGAGGTACATACGCTTCTGAGCTGAAAATGTCCCCGGATTTTGTCTGAGAAACCTGGTCACCTTAAGTTAACATTAACATAGGTACAGGCTAATTACTGCTAACTAACACGCTAGTTAACATTAACATAGGCACAGGCTAATTACTGCTAACTAACATGATAGTTAATATTAACATAGGCACAGGCTAATTACTGCTAACTAACATGCTAGTTACCATTAACATAGACACAGGCTAATTACTGCTAACTAACATGCTAGTTACCATTAACATAGACACAGGCTAATTACTGCTAACTAACATGCTAGTTACCATTAACATAGACACAGGCTAATTACTGCTAACTAACATGCTAGTTAACATTAACATAGACACAGGCTAATTACTGCTAACTAACATGCTAGTTAACATTAACATAGACACAGGCTAATTACTGCTAACTAACATGCTAGTTAACATTAACATAGGCACAGGCTAATTACAGCTAACTAACATGCTAGTTAATATTAACATAGGCACAGGCTAATTACTGCTAACTAACATGCTAGTTAACATTAACATAGGTACAGGCTAATTACTGCTAACTAACATGCTAGTTAACATTAACATAGGCACAGGCTAATTACTGCTAACTAACATGCTAGTTAACATTAACATAGGCACAGGCTAATTACTACTAACTAACATGCTAGTTAATATTAACATAGGCACAGGCTAATTACTGCTAACTAACATGCTAGTTAACATTTACATAGACACAGGCTAATTAGTGCTAACTAACATGCTAGTTAACATTAACATAGGCACAGGCTAATTACTGCTAACTAACATGCTAGTTAACATTAACATAGGCACAGGCTAATTAGTGCTAACTAACATGCTAGTTAACATGAGTAATTAAACCTAAACAGCGAGTCCAAACTGTCTGCTTCTCCATAAAATGTAAGTAAGTAAGAAAACTTTATTTATAACACACCTTTCACAGACAAGAAGGGTCACAAAGTGCTTAACAGTAAAAAACAAATAAAACAGCAACACACAAAATAATCGGCCATATTGCTAGTTTAAAGCTTGTCTAAAAAGACGTGTCTTCAGGTGTTTTTTAAAGGTTTTCACAGAATCCAAAGCTCTCAAAGCTAAAGGGAGTAAGTTCCCGAGCCTTGGAGCCACCACAGAAAAGGCTCGATCACCTCTGGTTTTAAAACGTGTTCTGGGGACAGTTAGAAGGTCTTGGTCTGAAGAACTCAGAGAGCGACCAGGAGTGTGGGCGTGTAATAGATCCTGGATGTAAGAGGGATCTTGACCATGCAAGGCTAGTGATTACAATTTTAAAATGCACTCTAAAACCTACTGGAAGCCAATAAAGAGCCTTAAGCACCGGAGTAATATGTGATCTCCTGCTGGTCTCAGACAAAAGGTCTTGCTGCTGCATTCTGTACAACGTGCAGTTTGTCCATGGATGATTTGTTTAAACAAGTGTACAGTACATTGCAATAATCCATACGTGAAGAAATTAAAGCATGAACAAGCATCGCCATCTCTTTTTTAGAGACCACAGATCTGATCTTAGCAATGTTCCTGAGATGGAAAAAACAGGAACGAACCACAGATTTCACAGGACACATGATTTGAAAATCAACGCATATTTTGAAATTCTCCTATCCCCTTTTGACAATGAAAAGGAAAAACACCCTGTATTTCAATTTCCAATTTTGTATTTTAAAACAAAAATCAAATGAATGAAAAAGTACACGGAATTAAGAAATAAACATCATGAATATAATCATCCTTTTTTTTTATCTCTAACTGTTCTGTTTCACTGTCACACACACCTTCACTGGTGATATCTTCAGTGGGACTTCATCCCCAGTCAAAAAGAATGGAAACATCTTCTCAGTGAAAGTGTGTCTGAAGATGTGTATGTTTGTGTTAGTAACAGCATCAGAGAACGACAGCTCTCCTCTGTTCCAGTCCAGAGTCACTCTGATCCTCTGGACCTTCTTCTGCACTATGAGATCAGTGGGTGGAGCTGGTAATGACCGTGCTGAGTATTTATCTTCAAAGAACCTTATTCTCCATACCCCAGACTGTTTGTCTCCCTTCCTCTGGACAGACTCTGCTAACACACCCAGGTCCCAGCTTGTACTGTCTCCAACCTCGACATCCCAGCTGTGAGTCCCTGAGTTAAAGCTCTCAGAACCCAGGACAGCGCGGTATCTATCAAACCTCTCTGGGTTATCAGGAAGCTGCTGTCTCGCTCCTCGTCTCACACTGGTCAGGTCTCCAGACAGGATGAATCCTGGATGAGCAGTGTTTGGGTCCAGAATCACAGGAGTGTAGGAGACCATGTCCTTCATCTTGGTCCAGATGTTGAAGCCCAGGTTGCCCAGGTGTTGGGCCTCGTCTATCAGAGCTCCTGAGAGCAGCTGTGGATCCTCCAGCAGGGGGCGCTGCTGGACTCTTCCCACTGCAGCCTTGTAGTTGATCAGGAATGAGACGTCTTCAGCTCTCAGCTGCTCCTCTGTGGCTCTGACTGAGTCTGAAAGAGCTGCTATCTCTCTGCTCAGAGCCTCCATCTTCTCCTTCATCCTCTGACTCTTCTGCTCCTCTTCCTCCCTTAGTGCAGCCAGCCTGGCCTCCTCTTCCTCTTCCAGAAACTGGTGAAGCTTCTTAAACTGCTCCTTAATCTGCGTCTCTGTGCGTCGGGCCTGGACCTTTATGTGTCCTGCTGTCTGATCACACTTCACTTTAACTTGTTCAAACCCCTTTAACTTCTCCTTTAAGGGCTCCAGAGTTTCCTGAAGCTCCTTCCTGTGTTGTCGTGCAGCTTCATTGACGGGTCTGATTCTGTGGTTGGAGTGTGTTTCTGAATGCAGACAGACGAGACACACCGGCTGCTGATGGTCCAGACAGAAGAGTTTGAGTTTCTCAGAGTGCAGACTGCAGAGAGACTCTGAAGGTCTCTGATCTCTCTCCAGTAAGAAGGCCTTACACAGGTTCTTCAACACCAGGTTACAAGGTGGTTTTGAATTTGAAGATGTCGTCTTACAGGTTGGACACTCTCGAGCTTGTTTCTGTCTCCACCAGCTCTGCAGACAGACGTTACAGAAGCTGTGGCTACATGACAGAAGGACAGGATCCCTAAAGACCTCGTGACAGACCGGACAGCAGAGATCCTCCTCTGATCTGGAAGCCATTTGGTCTCAGAGTGAAGCTGAAAACACAGCAGACAGAAAGAACAGTCAGTCATGGCTCCCCTCCCTCCTCTACTCACTTCACTGTTTTTAGTCAAACTCACCTTCAGTGTGTGGAGAATCAGCAGGTTGAAGCAGCAGGGTTGTAGTTCTCCACTTTTCTCTCCTGCAGCTGAACTCACTCAGAGGAAGATGTTAGTTTGATCTGAAGGTGAATCTGATCGTCTGTTTTTCCGTCTGTGTTTTGAGTGAGTGCGATGAGGGTGGAGCTGAAGTGTTGTTGCTTCACCTGGAACACAGAAGTGTGACTCATTTCAGGATGTTATTTCAATGCTGTTTATAGTATGCAAACCGACTGGGTGCCGCAGGCTGACGCAACAAGTATGTTCATGTTCAATAGTTTGAACGTTGGTTAGGCCACATAGAGCCAAGCTGTTTTTGGTGAAAGTAAGATGTATTTATTGGTTTCAAAGAGTTTTAACCCTCATGTTGTCCTCGGGTGAAATGGACCCGTTTTCCTATATCAATTGTCGCAATTGTAATTACCCAAAATAACATGATTGATTCCACACAACGCTCTTTAGCCAGTACGACGCTCTACTGTCATTTTTATAGCATTTGAATAAAATAAATTTAAGTGTTTTTGAAATAGTATTGAGTAAAAGTTGACATATTCCAGTCTGTGATTATCATCAACATCCATTCCTTTAATTTTAGTCAAAATAATTCCTAATTTCTGCTTTTCTAACTCAAACATTAGGTATAAATTCCTATAAATGAGGTTTATTGACCATGAATTCCTAAAATAACTGTAAAACTAAAGTTAATGAGTTAGTGTTACGTAGTGTTAAAGGTCAAAAAAGGACAAACATTGAAAAAAAGTGTCAAAAGTGTTGAAAAAAGGGACAAAAATGTAAGAAAAAATTAAAAACATTGATAAAAAACATCAACAACATTGTTGATTTTCATCTTTGATGGGAAGACAACACAAGGTTTACATGAATCAACTAAATTAGGTACACAGACTACAAGAGGAAAAAGGGCCTGTGAGACTCACGGTTAGCAGGACGAGGACCCACATACAGGAGACGAGTAGGTTGATTCAACAGAAAGGAGCTTCAATAACAAAGCTGGATCCAAAATCAGACAGTCGATAAAGAAAATCCAGAATGACAATAAAGTAGAAGAATCCATACACTAGATACACACAGCCAGGAACGAACGCAGCAATCCAACACTGAATGAAAAGTAAAGGAGGAAAGGAATAAGGAAAGGAGGGCGGTAACAAGGGAGGGGTTAAACACCTCTGGGTGGGGCAGACTCCTGAGCAAAGAGCAAAGATAGACAACAACACAGGAAACCAAAAACTACAAAATGAACAGGAAGTAAAACATGCAACATACACAAGGAATGGATGTAGGAAATGTAAAAGCAAAAGATATTTTTTTCAAACTAAAGCATAGTGGCCTTCATTAACACTACATGTTTTAACTAGGTATGATTAGTCTGTCAGTATTAAGAGTAGTATGTAGAGAGACAGCAGTAGATAAACATCAGTAGAGAGTAGTATGTAGAGAGACAGCAGTAGAGAGTAGTATGTAGAGAGTAGTATGTAGAGAGACTACAGTAGAGAGTAGTATGTAGAGAGTAGTATGTAGAGAGACTACAGTAGAGAGTAGTATGTAGAGAGTAGTATGTAGAGAGACTACAGTAGAGAGTAGTATGTAGAGAGACAACTGTAGAGAGTAGTATGTAGAGAGTAGTATGTAGAGAGACAACAGTAGAGAGTAGTATGTAGAGAGACAACAGTAGAGAGTAGTATGTAGAGAGACTACAGTAGAGAGTAGTATGTAGAGAGTAGTATGTAGAGAGTAGTATGTAGAGAGACAACAGTAGAGAGTAGTATGTAGAGAGACTACAGTAGAGTGTAATATGTAGAGAATAGTATGTAGAGAGACATCAGTAGAGAGTAGTATGTAGAGAGACATCAGTAGAGAGTAGTATGTAGAGAGACTACAGTAGAGAGTAGTATGTAGAGAGTAGTATGTAGAGAGACTACAGTAGAGTGTAATATGTAGAGAATAGTATGTAGAGAGACATCAGTAGAGAGTAGTATGTAGAGAGACATCAGTAGAGAGTAGTATGTAGAGAGTAGTATGTAGAGAGTAGTATGTAGAGAGACAACAGTAGAGAGTAGTATGTAGAGAGACTACAGTAGAGTGTAATATGTAGAGAGTAGTATGTAGAGAGACATCAGTAGAGAGTAGTATGTAGAGAGACTACAGTAGAGAGTAGTATGTAGAGACAACAGTAGAGAGTAGTATGTAGAGAGACTACAGTAGAGAGTAGTATGTAGAGAGACAACAGTAGAGAGTAGTATGTAGAGAGTAGTATGTAGAGAGTAGTATGTAGAGAGACAACAGTAGAGAGTAGTATGTAGAGAGACTACAGTAGAGCGTAGTATGTAGAGAGACTACAGTAGAGAGTAGTATGTAGAGAGTAGTATGTAGAGAGTAGTATGTAGAGAGACAACAGTAGAGAGTAGTATGTAGAGAGACTACAGTAGAGCGTAGTATGTAGAGAGACTACAGTAGAGAGTAGTATGTAGAGAGTAGTATGTAGAGAGTCTACAGTAGAGCGTAATATGTAGAGAATAGTATGTAGAGAGACATCAGTACAGAGTAGTATGTAGAGAGTAGTATGTAGAGAGTAGTATGTAGAGAGACAACAGTAGAGAGTAGTATGTAGAGAGTAGTATGTAGAGAGACTACAGTAGAGAGTAGTATGTAGAGAGTAGTATGTAGAGAGACTACAGTAGAGAGTAGTATGTAGAGAGACTACAGTAGAGAGTAGTATGTAGAGAGTAGTATGTAGAGAGTAGTATGTAGAGAGACAACAGTAGAGAGTAGTATGTAGAGAGACTACAGTAGAGCGTAGTATGTAGAGAGACTACAGTAGAGAGTAGTATGTAGAGAGTAGTATGTAGAGAGTAGTATGTAGAGAGACAACAGTAGAGAGTAGTATGTAGAGAGACTACAGTAGAGAGTAGTATGTAGAGACAACAGTAGAGAGTAGTATGTAGAGAGTAGTATGTAGAGAGACAACAATAGAGAGTAGTATGTAGAGAGACTACAGTAGAGAGTAGTATGTAGAGAGACAACTGTAGAGAGTAGTATGTAGAGAGTAGTATGTAGAGAGACAACAGTAGAGAGTAGTATGTAGAGAGACAACAGTAGAGAGTAGTATGTAGAGAGACTACAGTAGAGAGTAGTATGTAGAGAGTAGTATGTAGAGAGTAGTATGTAGAGAGACAACAGTAGAGAGTAGTATGTAGAGAGACTACAGTAGAGTGTAATATGTAGAGAATAGTATGTAGAGAGACATCAGTAGAGAGTAGTATGTAGAGAGACATCAGTAGAGAGTAGTATGTAGAGAGACTACAGTAGAGAGTAGTATGTAGAGAGTAGTATGTAGAGAGACTACAGTAGAGTGTAATATGTAGAGAATAGTATGTAGAGAGACATCAGTAGAGAGTAGTATGTAGAGAGACATCAGTAGAGAGTAGTATGTAGAGAGACATCAGTAGAGAGTAGTATGTAGAGAGTAGTATGTAGAGAGTAGTATGTAGAGAGACAACAGTAGAGAGTAGTATGTAGAGAGACTACAGTAGAGTGTAATATGTAGAGAGTAGTATGTAGAGAGACATCAGTAGAGAGTAGTATGTAGAGAGACTACAGTAGAGAGTAGTATGTAGAGACAACAGTAGAGAGTAGTATGTAGAGAGACTACAGTAGAGAGTAGTATGTAGAGAGACAACAGTAGAGAGTAGTATGTAGAGAGTAGTATGTAGAGAGTAGTATGTAGAGAGACAACAGTAGAGAGTAGTATGTAGAGAGACTACAGTAGAGCGTAGTATGTAGAGAGACTACAGTAGAGAGTAGTATGTAGAGAGTAGTATGTAGAGAGTAGTATGTAGAGAGACAACAGTAGAGAGTAGTATGTAGAGAGACTACAGTAGAGCGTAGTATGTAGAGAGACTACAGTAGAGAGTAGTATGTAGAGAGTAGTATGTAGAGAGTCTACAGTAGAGCGTAATATGTAGAGAATAGTATGTAGAGAGACATCAGTACAGAGTAGTATGTAGAGAGTAGTATGTAGAGAGTAGTATGTAGAGAGACAACAGTAGAGAGTAGTATGTAGAGAGTAGTATGTAGAGAGACTACAGTAGAGAGTAGTATGTAGAGAGTAGTATGTAGAGAGACTACAGTAGAGAGTAGTATGTAGAGAGACTACAGTAGAGAGTAGTATGTAGAGAGTAGTATGTAGAGAGTAGTATGTAGAGAGACAACAGTAGAGAGTAGTATGTAGAGAGACTACAGTAGAGCGTAGTATGTAGAGAGACTACAGTAGAGAGTAGTATGTAGAGAGTAGTATGTAGAGAGTAGTATGTAGAGAGACAACAGTAGAGAGTAGTATGTAGAGAGACTACAGTAGAGAGTAGTATGTAGAGACAACAGTAGAGAGTAGTATGTAGAGAGTAGTATGTAGAGAGACAACAATAGAGAGTAGTATGTAGAGAGACTACAGTAGAGCGTAATATGTAGAGAATAGTATGTAGAGAGACATCAGTACAGAGTAGTATGTAGAGAGTAGTATGTAGAGAGTAGTATGTAGAGAGACAACAGTAGAGAGTAGTATGTAGAGAGACAACAGTAGAGAGTAGTATGTAGAGAGACATCAGTACAGAGTAGTATGTAGAGAGTAGTATGTAGAGAGACTACAGTAGAGAGTAGTATGTAGAGAGTAGTATGTAGAGAGACTACAGTAGAGAGTAGTATGTAGAGAGTAGTATGTAGAGAGACTACAGTAGAGAGTAGTATGTAGAGAGACAACTGTAGAGAGTAGTATGTAGAGAGTAGTATGTAGAGAGACAACAGTAGAGAGTAGTATGTAGAGAGACAACAGTAGAGAGTAGTATGTAGAGAGACTACAGTAGAGAGTGGTATGTAGAGAGTAGTATGTAGAGAGTAGTATGTAGAGAGACAACAGTAGAGAGTAGTATGTAGAGAGACTACAGTAGAGTGTAATATGTAGAGAATAGTATGTAGAGAGACATCAGTAGAGAGTAGTATGTAGAGAGACATCAGTAGAGAGTAGTATGTAGAGAGACTACAGTAGAGAGTAGTATGTAGAGAGTAGTATGTAGAGAGACTACAGTAGAGTGTAATATGTAGAGAATAGTATGTAGAGAGACATCAGTAGAGAGTAGTATGTAGAGAGACATCAGTAGAGAGTAGTATGTAGAGAGACTACAGTAGAGAGTAGTATGTAGAGACAACAGTAGAGAGTAGTATGTAGAGAGACTACAGTAGAGAGTAGTATGTAGAGAGACTACAGTAGAGAGTAGTATGTAGAGAGACAACAGTAGAGAGTAGTATGTAGAGAGTAGTATGTAGAGAGACAACAGTAGAGAGTAGTATGTAGAGATACAACAGTAGAGAGAAGTATGTAGAGAGACAACAGTAGAGAATAGTATGTAGAGAGACATCAGTAGAGAGTAGTATGTAGAGAGACATCAGTAGAGAGTAGTATGTAGAGACACAACACTAGAGAGTAGTATGTAGAGACAACAGTAGAGGACGCCGGACTACGCATCAGAGAGCCAGCGGAGGAAGCTATGGAGCTTGGTCGGACCGACTGTCTCCTGCGGAGCGACGCCTCCGTATACAGGCAGGTGAGTCCTGTATTGCGGGGATCCCTCTCACCATGTGGTTAATTGTCCGTCCCGGCCAAAAGACGAGGCTCGTCAGTTGACATAGGTACACTGACAAGCCCGGTCTCTATCCCTAAACCTACTAATCTCCGCCTGCAGGTTCCAGCCACCCTGCAGTTTGAGTTTTTTTCCTTGCCTCTCACGGCGGTCATTGACTCTGGAGCAGAGGACAATTTTATTGACGGTAACCTCGTTACTCAGGCTGGGTTACCCACTGAGCCGATTGCTACCCCGTTCCACGTTACACAATCCCCGGATTGATTGGCAACGGCACGTTATCCTGAGTTGGAGCGACCACTGTCACTCCGCGTGTCTGGTTTCAGCTGTTCCTCCAGCTGAGTGTGTTCCCTCTTTGGTGGAGACCCTGTCAGACTTGTCCGCGGTCTCTCTCGAATACATGGAATTAGCGGAGGTTTTTAACAAGACCAAGGCATTGTCACTACCACCAGACCTGCTCTGGTGGTAGTGACTAGACCTGCGCTATCTGTAAATTATAGAGTGGTCTAGACCTGCTCTATCTGTAGATTATAGAGTGGTCTAGACCTGCTCTATCTGTAAATTATAGAGCGGTCTAGACCTGCTCTATCTGTAGATTATAGAGAGGTCTAGACCTGCTCAATCTGTAAATTATAGAGTGGTCTAGACCTGTTCTATCTGTAAATTATAGAGTGGTCTAGACCTGCTCTATCTGTAAATTATAGAGCGGTCTAGACCTGCTCTATCTGTAAATTATAGAGTGGTCTAGACCTGCTCTATCTGTAAATTATAGAGCGGTCTAGACCTGCTCTATCTGTAAATTATAGAGCGGCCTAGACTTGCTCTATCTGTAAATTATAGAGTGGTCTAGACCTTCTCTATCTCTAAATTATAGAGTGGTCTAGACCTGCTCTATCTGTAAATTATAGAGTGGTCTAGACCTGCTCTATCTGTAAATTATAGAGTGGTCTAGACCTTCTCTATCTCTAAATTATAGAGTGGGCTAGACCTGCTCTATCTGTAAATTATAGAGTGGTCTAGACCTGCTCTATCTGTAAATTATAGAGTGGTCTAGACCTGCTCTATCTGTAAAGTGTCTCAAGATAACTCTTGTTATGAATTGATACTATAAATAAAATTGAAATTAATTGAAGTGAATTAGATAGCTAAACATTTTTTAAATGACTGCTAGCTTAGCTACAAGCTAGCAATCAAACACAATGTTAGTTGAATGGTGTTTTGAGCTAACGCTAGCATCAATGAACCATAGATAGCTACAACTTTTTTGAAATAATTCCCATCTTCTGTTATTGTTTGTAATGAGAAAACTTTATTATTTTATGGATTTCACAAATTTCAGTATGACAGATATGTTGTAAACCGTTTAAATCTGAGCATGCACGACTCACATCTGCACTCTCCTCCCATCGGGGGTGGGGGGTGTGGGGGGACAGGGAAGACAGACACTAAATACAAAGAAGGTAACAAGAGGCCGGTGACACAGGGTCTGGGAAACAGGTGAAAAACATCAGGCAATCACAAGAGCGGGAAAACACAGGAAGTAAAACAAGACACAACAAAACAGAAAACCCAAACTGTCAAAATAAAACAGGAAACAGCAAAACACAAAACGAGACAGAAAGCCGGCTACCACATGACTAAGCGATTGGATATGCTCATACAGATGCCAAAGCTGCATGACCTTGTTTTGAGATAAAGGTCTTTTATTGGCAATGTTTTTTAAGGCCTTTTTCATTTCTATTTTTGAGTGATTTTATTTATTGTTATATGAAATAATAAATGAACATCTCCCATGCTGTTCTGACCATGAAAATGAAAAACGCCTTGTATTCAATTTCAAATTTTGTATTTTAAAACAAAAATCAAATGAACGAAAAAGTACACGGACCCAACAGAAGGACAGGTGCAGATTAAGAGGTTAAATATATACACTTTTCCCTTAAAGAAATAAACATCATGAATATAATCATCCTTTTTTATCGCTTACTGTTCTGTTTCACTGTCACACACACCTTCACTGGTGATATCTTCAGTGGGACTTCATCCCCAGTGTAAATGAATGGAAACATCTTCTCAGTGAAAGTGTGTGTGAAGGTGTGTATGTGTATGTTAGTATCAGCATCAGAGAACGACAGCTCTCCTCTGTTCCAGTCCAGAGTCACTCTGATCCTCTGGACCTTCTTCTGCACTATGAGACCAGTGGCTGGATCTGGTAAAGACCGTGCTGAGTATTTACCTTGATGGAACCCTATTCCCCACAACCCAGACAGTATGTCTCCCTTACTCTGGACAGACTCAGCTAACACACCCAGTGACCAGTATGTACTGTCTCTAACCTTGACATCCCAGCTGTGAGTCCCTGAGTTAAAGCCCTCAGAGCCCACAAGACAGGGGAGTTTGTCAAACCTCTCTGGGTTATCAGGAAGCTGCTGTCTCTCTCCTCCTCTCACACTGGACAGGTCTTCAGACAGGATGAGACATGGATGAGCAGTGTTTGGGTCCAGAATCACAGGAGTGTATGAGACCATGATCTTCATCTTGTTCCAGATGTTGAAGCCCAGGTTGCCCAGGTGTTGGACCTCATCTATCAGAGCTCCTGAGAGCAGCTGTGGATCCTCCAGCAGGGGGCGCTGCTGGACTCTTCCCACTGCACTCTTGCAGTTGATCAGGAATGAGACGTCTTCAGCTCTCAGCTGCTCCTCTGTGGCTCTGACTGAGTCTGAAAGAGCTGCTATCTCTCTGCTCAGAGCCTCCATCTTCTCCTTCATCCTCTGACTCTTCTGCTCCTCTTCCTCCCTCAGTGCAACCAGCCTGGCCTCCTCTTCCTCTACCAGAAGCTGGTGAAGCTTCTTAAACTGCTCCTTAATTTGCGTCTCTGTGCGTCGGGCCTGGACCTTTATGTGTCCTGCTGTCTGATCAAACTTCACTTTAACTTGTTTAAAACCCTTTAACTTCTCCTTTAAGGGCTCCAGAGTTTCCTGAAGCTCCTTCCTGTGTTGTCGTGCAGCTTCATTGATGGGTCTGAATTTGTGGTTGGAGTGTGTTTCTGAATCTCTGCAGATGACACACACCGGCTGCTGATGGTCCAGACAGAAGAGTTTGAGTTTCTCAGAGTGCAGACTGCAGAGAGCCTCTGAAGCTCTCTGATCTCTCTCCAGTAAGAAGGCCTCACACAGGTTCTTCAACGCCAGGTTACAAGGTGGTTTTGAATTTGAAGATGTCGCCTTACAGACTGGACACTCTCGAGCTTGTTTCTCTGTCCACCAGCTCTGCAGACAGACTTTACAGAAGCTGTGGCTACATGACAGAAGAACAGGATCCCTAAAGACATCGTGACAGACTGGACAGCAGAGATCCTCCTCTGATCTGGAAGCCATTTGGTCTCAGAGTGAAGCTGAAAACATAGCAGACAGAAAGAACAGTCAGTCATGACTCCCCTCCCTCCTCTACTCACTTCACTGTTTTTAGTCAAACTCACCTTCAGTGTGTGGAGAATCAGCAGGTTGAAGCAGCAGGGTTGTAGTTCTCCACTTTTCTCTCCTGCAGCTGAACTCACTCAGAGGAAGTTGTTAGTTTGATCTGAAGGTGAATCTGATTGTCTGTTTTTCCGTCTGTGTTTCGAGTGAGTGCGATGAGGGTGGAGCTGAAGTGTTGTTGCTTCACCTGGAACACAGAAGTGTGACTCATTTCATTGTGTTGTTTCATTGCTGTTTATAGTATGCAAACCGACTGGGTGCCGCAGGCTGACGCAACAAGTATGTTCAGGTTCAATAATTTGGATGTTGGTTAGGCCACATAGAGCCATGGTGTTTTTGGTGAAAGTAAGATGTATTTATTGGGTTCAAAGAGTTTTAACCCTCATGTTGTCCTCATGTTGTCCTCAGGTCAAATTGACCCGTTTTCCTATATCAATGGTCCCAATTGTAATTCCCCAAAATAACATGATTGATTCCACCCAACGCTCTTTGCCAAGTACAAATCTCTACTTTCATTAATTTTGGGGCGTCTTATTCAATTTTATAGCATTGTAAAACAAATGGAAGTGTTTTTGAAATAGTATTGAGTAAAAGTTGACATATTCCAGTCTGTGATTATCATCAACATCCATTCCTTTAATTTTAGTCTCAATAATTCCTAATTTCTGCTTTTCTAACTCAAACATTAGGTATAATTTCCTATAAATGAGGTTTATTGACCAGAAATTACAAATATAACTGTAAAACTAAAGTTAATTAATAAGTTAGTGTTACGTAGTGTTGAACGTCAAAAACGGACAAACATTGAAAAAAAGTGTCAAAAGTGTTGATAAAAGGGACAAAAATGTAAGAAAAAGTTAAAACATCAACAACATTGTTCATTTTCAATTTTAACGGGAAGACAACACAAGGTTTACATGAATCAACTAAATGAGGTACACAGACTACAAGAGGAAAAAGGGCCTGTGAGACTCACGGTTAGCAGGACGAGGACCCACATACCGGAGACGAGTAGGTTGATTCAACAGAAAGGAGCTTCAATAACAAAGCTGGATCCAAAATCAGACAGTCGATAAAGAAAATCCAGAATGACAATAAAGTAGAAGAATCCATACACTACATACACACAGCCAGGAACGAACGCAGCAATCCAACACTGAATGAAAAGTAAAGGAGGAAAGAATAAGGAAAGGAGGGCGGTAACAAGGGAGGGGTTAAACACCTCTGGGTGGGGCAGACTCCTGAGCAAAGAGCAAAGATAGACAACAACACAGGAAACCAAAAACTACAAAATGAACAGGAAGTAAAACATGCAACATACACAAGGAATGGATCTAGGAAATGTAAAAGGAAAAGATATTCTTTTTCAAATTAAAGTATAGTGGCCTTCATTAACACTACATGTTTTAACTAGGTATGATTAGTCTGTCAGTGTTAAGAGTAGTATGTAGAGAGACAGCAGTACAGTACAGAACTGCTACTGCTACAGTAGGTACTAGTACTGAGCATTAGAACTGCTACTGCTACAGTAGGTACTAGTACTGAGCATTAGAACTGCTACTGCTACAGTAGGTACTAGTACTGAGCATTAGAACTGCTACTGCTACAGTAGGTACTAGTACTGAGCATTAGTACTGCTACTGCTACAGTAGGTACTAGTACTGAGCATTAGAACTGCTACTGCTACAGTAGGTACTAGTACTGAGCATTAGAACTGCTACAGTAGGTACTAGTACTGAGCATTAGAACTGCTACAGTAGGTACTAGTACTGAGCATTAGAACTGCTACTGCTACAGTAGGTACTAGTACTGAGCATTAGAACTGCTACTGCTACAGTAGGTACTAGTACTGAGCATTAGAACTGCTACTGCTACAGTAGGTACTAGTACTGAGCATTAGTACTGCTACTGCTACAGTAGGTACTAGTACTGACCATTAGAACTGCTACTGCTACAGTAGGTACTAGTACTGAGCATTAGAACTGCTACTGCTACAGTAGGTACTAGTACTGAGCATTAGAACTGCTACAGTAGGTACTAGTACTGAGCATTAGAACTGCTACAGTAGGTACTAGTACTGAGCATGAGAACTGCTACTGCTACAGTAGGTACTAGTACTGAGCATTAGAACTGCTACTGCTACAGTAGGTACTAGTACTGAGCATTAGAACTGCTACTGCTACAGTAGGTACTAGTACTGAGCATTAGAACTGCTACTGCTACAGTAGGTACTAGTACTGAGCATTAGTACTGCTACTGCTACAGTAGGTACTAGTACTGAGCATTAGAACTGCTACTGCTACAGTAGGTACTAGTACTGAGCATTAGAACTGCTACTGCTACAGTAGGTACTAGTACTGAGCATTAGTACTGCTACTACTACAGTAGGTACTAGTACTGAGCATTAGAACTGCTACTGCTACAGTAGGTACTAGTACTGAGCATTTGAACAACTAAACAACAACATAGCTTCACTCCAGATGTAGAAATGAAGTGAGCAGTATTACAGAGTGTAGCCCTATGGTTGGTTAATGGCTTCCCCAAAAAATATTGTATTCTATTGATATTTGGACGTGGGTTAATAGGAAATACTTTCAGACAGGTTGCTCACGTCACATCTACGTCTTCCAGCTCAGTTGGAGGCTGCGCAGTAACGCTCAGCATCACCGGGACAGAGCTTCTAATAGACACACTGGTCTCCGTGGAAACAACGGGACCTGTTGGTCCACTTCTTTAACTGTCTGTATTTTCCTGAGAATAAACGAGACACGCATTTGTGTTCTCAACATGAGAAATTGTCTCTTGCTGCAATTTCCACAGCTGTATTTCACAATAAAAGCCTCTGAGCCTCGTCTCTGCTGCAGCGACTCGGCCAGTCACGCTCACTCACGTCCTTCAGCTGTTTAGTTGACCTGACTGGATCAGGTTGATTTTACGCGTGATCCATGACAGCCTCGTATTATCCAATCACTTCAGTCCATCCATCATCCAGACTCATACGGAGCCCAGCGGTGGAAGACACAGGTTGCAATTAAAGGAAAGAGAGACAGACTAAAGGAAAGAGAGACAGGGAGAGAAACAGAAACACTCGACCAGAACCCTGGCTCTTGTTACAAACCACCAGAGACCCTCGTCGACTGCCAAAATCCCCAAATTTGAACCCGAGCTTTCTGGCTGCTAATTGTTCCTCGAGCATGCCTCGAAACTAGATTTATGACACCAAGCTGGCAGTCCTCGTGGCATCATGAATTAACCCTTGTGTTGTCCTCCCGGGTCAAAAATGGACACAAATCTAACATTTTTGTCCCTTTTTCAGACTTTTGTTTTGTTTTCACCAACACCACCTTACTGGTTTTACTACTTTTTGGAATTCATGGTCAATAACCCTCATTTGTATAGAATTGTACCTGATATCTGAGTTAAAAAAGCAGAACATTTTCATGAAATGTGAAGATATCTTGTTATAATGTGAAAATATCTTGTTATAATGTGAAGGTATGTTGTTGTAATGTGAAAATATGTTGTTATAATGTGAAAATATGATGTTATAATGTGAAAATATCTTATTATAATGTCAAGATATCTTGTTATAATATGAAAATATCTCATTATAATATGAACATATCTTGTTATAATGTGAAATATCTTGTCATAATGTGAAAATATCTTGTTATAATGTGACAATATCTTGTTATATTGTGAAAATATCTCGTTATAATGTGAAATTATCTCGTTATAATGTGAAGATATCTTGTTATTTGAAAATATCTTGTTATGTGAAAATATCTTATTATAATGTGACGATATCTTGTTGTAATATGAAAATATCTTATTATAATATGAACATATCTTGTTATAATGTGAAAATATCTTGTTTTAATGTGAAACTATATTGTTATAATATATAAATATCTTGTTATAATATGACAATTTCTTGTTATAATGTGAACATATCTTGTTATAATGTGAAATTATCTTGTTATAATGTGAAAATATCTTGTTTTAATGTGAAAATATCTTATTAAAATGTGACAAGATCTTGTTAAAATGTGAAAATATCTTGTTATAATGTGAAAATTTCTTGTTATAATGTGAACATATCTTGTTATAATGTGAAATTATCTTGTTATAATGTGAAGATATCTTGTTATTTGAAAATATCTTGTTATGTGAAAATATCTTATTATAATGTGACGATATCTTGTTGTAATATGAAAATATCTTATTATAATATGAACATATCTTGTTATAATGTGAAAATATCTTGTTTTAATGTGAAACTATATTGTTATAATATATAAATATCTTGTTATAATATGACAATTCCTTGTTATAATGTGAACATATCTTGTTATAATGTGAAATTATCTTGTTATAATGTAAAAATATCTTGTTTTAATGTGAAAATATCTTATTAAAATGTGACAAGATCTTGTTAAAATGTGAAAATATCTTGTTATAATGTGAAAATTTCTTGTTATAATGTGAACATATCTTGTTATAATGTGAAATTATCTTGTTATAATGTGAAAATATCTTGTTTTAATTTGATAATATCTTATTAAAATGTGACAATATCTTGTTAAAATGTGAAAATATCTTGTTATAATGTGAAAATATCTTGTTATAATGTGAAAATATCTTGTTATAATGTGAGAATATCTTGTTATAATGTCAACATATCTTGTTATCATGTGAACATATCTTGTTATAATGTAAACATTTCTTGTTATAATGTGAACATATCTTATTATAATGTGAACATATCTTGTTATAATGTAAACATATCTTGTTATAATGTGAACATATCTTGTTATAATGTGAATATATCTTGTTATAATGTGAACATATCTTGTTATAATGTGAAAATATCTTGTTATAATGTGAACATATCTTGTTATAATGTGAAAATATCTTGTTATAATGTGAACATATCTTGTTATAATGTGAAAATATCTTGTTATATTGTAAACATTTCTTGTTATATTGTAAACATATATTGTTATAATGTAAATATATCATGTAATAATGTGAACATATCTTGTTATAATGTGAACATATCTTGTTATAATGTGAAAATATCTTGTTATAATGTGAAATACCTTGTTATAATGTGAACATATCTTGTTATAATGTGAATATATCTTGTTATAATGTGAATATATCTTGTTATAATGTTAATATATCTTGTTATAATGTGAACATATCTTGTTATAATGTGAACATATCTTGATATAATGTGAAAATATCTTGTTATAATGTGAACATATCTTGTTATAATGTTAATATATCTTGTTATAATGTGAACATATCTTGTTATAATGTGAACATATCTTGATATAATGTGAAAATATCTTGTTATAATGTGAACATATCTTGTTATAATGTGAATATATCTTGTTATAATGTTAATATATCTTGTTATAATGTGAACATATCTTGTTAAAATGTGAACATATATTGTTAAAATGTGAACATATCTTGTTATAATGTTAAAATATCTTGTTATAATGTAAACATATCTTGATATAATGTGAAAATATCTTGTTATAATGTAAACATATCTTGTTTTAATGTGAGCATATCCTGTTATGTGAAAATATCTTATTATAATGTGACGATATCTTGTTGTAATATGAAAATATCTTGTTTTAATGTGAAAATATCTTGTTAAAATGTGACAATATCTTGTTATAATGTGAAAATATCTTGTTATAATGTGAGAATATCTTGTTATATTGTAAACATATCTTGTTATAATGTAAACATATCTTGTTATATTGTAAACATATCTTGTTATAATGTGAACATATCTTGTTATAATGTGAACATATCTTGTTATGATATGAAAATATCTTGTTATAATGTAAACATATCTTGTTATAATGTAAACATATCTTGTTATAATGTAAACATATCTTGTTATAATGTAAACATATCTTTTGATAATGTGAACATATCTTGATATAATGTGAAACTATATTGTTATAATGTGAAATATCTTGTTATAATGTGAAAATATCTTGTTATAATGTAAACATATCTTGTTATGATATGAAAATATCTTGTTATAATTTAAACATATCTTGTTATAATGTGAAAATATCTTCTTATAATGTAAACATACCTTGTTATAATGTAAACATATCTTGTTATATTGTAAACATATCTTGTTATAATGTAAACATATCTTGTTATAATGTGAAATATCTTGTTATAATGTGAACATATCTTGTTATAATGTAAACATATCTTGTTATAATGTGAACATATCTTGTTATAATGTGAACATATCTTGTTATAATTTGAACATATCTTGATATAATGTGAAAATATCTTGTTATAATGTGAACATATCTTGTTATAATGTGAATATATCTTGTTATAATGTTAATATATCTTGTTATAATGTGAACATATCTTGTTATAATGTAAACATATCTTGTTATAATGTGAAATATCTTGTTATAATGTGAACATATCTTGTTATAATGTAAACATATCTTGTTATAATGTGAACATATCTTGTTATAATGTGAACATATCTTGTTATAATTTGAACATATCTTGATATAATGTGAAAATATCTTGTTATAATGTGAACATATCTTGTTATAATGTGAATATATCTTGTTATAATGTTAATATATCTTGTTATAATGTGAACATATCTTGTTATAATGTAAACATATCTTGTTATAATGTGAACATATCTTGTTATAATGTGAACATATCTTGTTATAATTTGAACATATCTTGATATAATGTGAAAATATCTTGGTATAATGTGAACATATCTTGTTATAATGTGAATATATCTTGTTATAATGTTAATATATCTTGTTATAATGTGAACATATCTTGATATAATGTGAAAATATCTTGTTATAATGTGAACATATCTTGTTATAATGTGAATATATCTTGTTATAATGTTAATATATCTTGTTATAATTTGAACATATCTTGTTATAATGTGAACATATATTGTTAAAATGTGAACATATCTTGTTATAATGGGAACATATCTTGTTTTAATGTGAGCATATCTTGTTATAATGTAAAAACATCTTGTTATATTGTATACATATCTTGTTATAATGTAAACATATCTTGTTACAATGTAAACATATCTTGTTATAATGTGAACATATCTTGTTATAATGTAAACATATATTGTTATAATGTAAACATATCTTGTTATAATGTGAACATATCTTGTTATAATGTAAACATATCTTGTTATAATGTGAACATATCTTGTTATAATGTGAACATATCTTGTTATAATGTGAAAGTATCTTGTTATAATGTAAACATATCTTTATAATGGGAACATATATTGTTGTAATGGGAACATATCTTTATAATGGGAACATATCTTGTTATAATGGGAACATATCTTTATAATGGGAACATATCTTGTTATAATGGTAACATATCTTTATAATGGGAACATATCTTGTTATAATGCTAAAATATCTTTTCAGGAGGGTTGTTACCCTTTTCAGAAGGGTAACAAATGATTCTGAAAAACAATAACTACCCTCCTCAAAATGAGTAACTACCCTTCTGAAAAACCACTAATCATGTTTTTGTACCTGAATGTAAAGTGTTACCACCGCTCACTTCAGATGACATAATGCAGTTTTTCTCTTCTGGGAAAGGGGGGGGGGGGGGTTGTGCCATTTAGTGCTACAGCTCTTGAGTGAGTCATTGGTGGAAAGCAAGGGGAGGAAGATTTAAGAAGAAATATTGCTGCTAAATGAGCTCGGACAGTATGACATCACGGGCTAATTAAAACAGCTCGTGGAATTCCGTTTCCAATTCCTCTGCTCAGGTCTGCTGGAGGGTTTCTGTCGAGCACCTGCAGGTTGTGTGTGTGTGTGTGTGTGTGTGTGTGTGTGTGTGTGTGTGTGTGTGAGCGAAACATTTTCACTGGACGGAGTTCAAACTTTGAAGGGAAAGAGAAAAAACAAAAAACGGAGGCATTACGCCATTCCTGCCTCTCTTGGGGGAAAAAAAAGTGGGATTTAAAGAAGTTTCTTACAAGATATCCAGCAGAGTCTCGGGCCGTGGAGTCAAGCAGGTCGCTGCCTTTTTCCCCTTGGATTTCCGCAGTTTTTGATTATTTTTTTTAAATCTTTTTGATTCATTTTTTATCACACACAGGATCCCTGCAGCACTATGGTTCTTACCGATGACGGATGGGAGATTAAAGGGTTGCAGGATGTGTTTCTTGACCTTGTAAGTCTCCGCTCTAGTCCACATCTTTGCTTTTACAACCTTGCATATGTCTGTGGTCTGCTTCAGACGGGAGAAGCACTTCTTACGCCTTTCACCTCTGGCTGCAGAGCGCAGAGAAAACTCAGAGGATGAACGTTTCGGACCGATCAGGACTGCTGCTGCCTCTTCTGTTTCTGCTCTAAACCGGGTCCGGGTCCTGCTCTTTTTCTAATCTAAACCTGGTCCGGGCTCTGAAGACAGACTGCGCTTTGTTACAATGACGGCCTGGCAAGACGCACAAGGGCTTTAGGATGAATGTTGCAACGCGTCTCTCTCTTCTGCTGAGCTGCTGGACTCTGCTTCACCTGCGTCCCGGACTCGGGTCCCTGGGCCGAACCAGACCCACGGAGCAGCAACACCAGCGCCTCGGAGAGGCAGCGGGGCGCGGGGAAGGACAGCAAACCCACGGAGGAACCGGCAGAGGAACCGGCGGGTCCGCACTAGTGTGGAAACCCTCTCCTGCGGTGCGGATTACGCGGATCCGCGCCGGTCCGCCGTTAATCAAAGGCGAGACGACTGCTTTCAGAGGCAAGCTCGCGACCTCTGCCCTCTTTTCTGCGCCCGGGAACCGCGCACAGCTGCAGCCGCGGGACCGAGCGGGCGGTTTAGGACGCAAAGACGCGGCTGCGCACTCTTGGCTCCCCGGCGGGGATGCTCACATTAAAGCGCACGCTCCCGCGGCTCTTAGCGCGCACGATGCCGGGAGAGAAGTCGAGACTGCGGCTGGGCTTGTTGGAGGTGCCCCACCGGGGAAGACACCGGGGAAGGTTTCTCCAAGGGCGAGCGAAGCAGCTCCAAGAGGGGCCACGGCGCAAAGACAGGCGCCGCAGAAGCAGAGCGCGGGTCCGCACGCGCTGCGGGGATTCAGCAACAAAGTGCAGAAACTCAAGGGGCACGAGGCGCACCCCAAGCAGCCGCTGGTTACCCCCCACGACTACATGCTGGCTCTGTACTGGTCTCTGTCCAGCGGGGAGCTGAACGGTAGCGCGCTGCACGAGGCGGGACTGGCCAACACCATCACCAGCTTCGTGGATAAAGGACAAGGTAAAGCGACCCTGCGCGCTTCTGCTGCAGTTTTCCTTAACCCTGTATGTCCTTTTTCAGACTCTTTTTATAGTTTTCACTAACACCACCTTACTAGTTTTACTACTTTTTGGAATTCATGGTCAATAACCCACATTTATATAGAATTATACCTAATATTTGAGTCAAAAAAGCAGAAATTATGAATTATTTTGCCTCAAAAAGAGACAGAAATGTGACATTTTTGTCCCTTTTTCAATCTAGTTTTACTACTTTTTGGAATTCATGGTCAATAACCCACATTTATATAGAATTATACCTAATATTTGAGTCAAAAAAGCAGAAATTATGAATTATTTTGACTCAAAAAGAGACAGAAATGTGACATTTTTGTCCCTTTTTCAATCTAGTTTTACTACTTTTTGGAATTCATGGTCAATAAACCTAATTTATGGAGAATTATACCTAATATTAGAGTTTAACAAGCAGAAATTATGAATTATTTTGACTCGCAAAGGGACAAAAATGTGACATTTTGTCCCTTTTTCAATCTTCATGGATAAAGGACAAGGTAAACTGACCCTGACAAACTTCTTCTGCAGTTTTCCTTAACCCTTATATGTCACAAAGGGACAAAAATGTGACATTGTTGTCCCTTTTGTGAGTTGTCCCGTTGTCCTCGGGGTCAAATCTGACCCATTTTCAAAAAGTTCCTAAATCAAAAATTTGGGTTTCCTTCAAAAAAATAACGTGGATGGTTCCATGCGACGCTCTTCACAAGTTAAATAACTGATCAGTTCACTATTTTCATTGAATTTGGGTGTTTTATTTAATTTCATAGCATTTTAAGAAAAAACAAAGATTTCAAGAAAACTGAAAAAAGTGACAGAAATGTAGGAAAAAACAAAAAAAAAAAACGTCGTAAATTAATAGCCAACTAGTTTGATAGTTATTTTCTCACACAGACACACACACACACACACACACACACACACACACACACACACACACACACATACACACAGACATGCACACACACACAGACACACAGACACACACACACACACACATAGAGAGACATACAGACACACACACACACACACACAAACATGCACACAGACACATGCACACACACACCCACATGCACACAGACACATGCACACACACACACACACACACACACACACACACACACAGACATGCACACACACACAGACATGCACACACACACATGCACACAGACACATGCACACAGATACATGCACACACACATGTGAATCGATACCGCATATATCGCAATATTTTCAGTGGAAATACTGTATCGATACACAGGAGCCAAGTATTCTTGCACACACACACACACACACACACACACACACACACACACACACTAAGGATGTGAATACTTCAGGGACTGGAGGTCAGACCCCAGTCTGTGGTTCGCGGTGAGGGGGGCGGCGCTGTAAATTGTCTTAATGTGGACATGTCTGTGTTTTCGGGAGTCCATGAAGTAAGAGAGTCATCTGGAGGGGAGTCAGGAAGGTCAGTCGCTCGTACACACACACTCGTACACACACACTCGTACACACACACACATCCAGAGGGGATGAGGGGAACACACACACATCCAGAGGGGATGAGGGGAACACTCACACATCCAGAGGGGATGATGGGAAACAAGATGACTCTGTTACTCATCAGCTGAGCGATCACACACGTAAATTTCACTCTAGTATGTGAGAAGATTGATACAAAACCTGTAAGCTGAGTAGAGGACCCCCCCCCCCCACACACACACACACACTCACACATACAGTCTTGTCTCACTATCTTTATGGGGACAAGTCATTGACATAATGCATTCCCTAGCCCCTTACCCTAACCTTAACCATCAAATCTAAATGCCTAACCTTAACCCTTACCCTAACCCTAACCATAACCTAATTCTAACCCTGATCCTAAAACCAGGTCTTAACCCTCAAACAGCCCTTTAACGGTATGGGGACCAGGATTTTGTCCCCACAAAGCTGTCAGGACCCCATAAGTATACTGTATTTCCAAATTTTGGTCCCCACAAATGTAGCTAAACATGGTACATATACACACACACATACACACACATACACACACACACACACAAAAATGCCCCCCAACGTCGTTATTAGGACCCTTTGTAATTATGACTAGGGCTTTAAATTGACACTGAGACACACACACACACAAACGCTGAGATAACACACACACACACAGACACACTGAGATAACACACACACACTGAGATAACACACACAAACACACACACACTGAGATAACACACACACACACATACACACACACAGACACACACACACACAAAAGTGACAAAAACTACATGAACTGCTGCTGTAGACTGTATTTAGAGTCAGGTGCATTCTGGGCGTGCTGGTGTTACATGGAGGTGGGTTCAGGTGCATTCTGGGCGTTCTGGTCTTACATGGAGGTGTGTTCAGGTGCATTCTGGGCGTGCTGGTGTTACATGGAGGTGGGTTCAGGTGCATTCTGGGCGTGCTGGTCTTACAGGGAGGTGTGTTCAGGTGCATTCTGGGCGTGCTGGTCTTACAGGGAGGTGTGTTCAGGTGCATTCTGGGTGTGCTGGTCTTACAGGGAGGTGTGTTCAGGTGCATTCTGGGCGTGCTGGTCTTACAGTGAGGTGTGTTCAGGTGCATTCTGGGCGTGCTGGTGTTACATGGAGGTGGGTTCAGGTGCATTCTGGGCGTGCTGGTCTTACATGGAGGTGTGTTCAGGTGCATTTTGGGCGTGTTGGTCTTACAGGGAGGTGTGTTCAGGTGCATTCTGGGCGTGCTGGTCTTACAGGGAGGTGTGTTCAGGTGCATTCTGGGTGTGCTGGTCTTACAGGGAGGTGTGTTCAGGTGCATTCTGGGTGTGCTGGTCTTACAGGGAAGTGTGTTCAGGTGCATTCTGGGCGTGCTGGTCTTAAGGGGAGGTGTGTTCAGGTGCATTCTGGGTGTGCTGGTCTTACAGGGAGGTGTGTTCAGGTGCATTCTGGGCGTGCTGGTCTTACAGGGAGGTGTGTTCAGGTGCATTCTGGGCGTGCTGGTCTTACAGGGAGGTGTGTTCAGGTGCATTCTGGGCGTGCTGGTCTTACAGGGAGGTGTGTTCAGGTGCATTCTGGATGTGCTGGTCTATGCTTGTTACACACACAGGGACACACACACCATGCTTGTTACACACACAGGGACACACAATGCTTGTTACACACACAGGAACACACAATGCTTGTTACACACACAGGGACACACACCATGCTTGTTACACACACAGGGACACACAATGCTTGTTACACACACAGGAACACACAATGCTTGTTACACACACAGGGACACACACTATGCTTGTTACACACACAGGAACACACACTATACTTGTTACACACACAGGAACACACAATGCTTGTTACACACACAGGGACACACACTATGCTTGTTACACACACAGGGACACACACTATGCTTGTTACACACACAGGGACACACTATGCTTGTTACACACACAGGGACACACACTATGCTTGTTACACACACAGGGACATGTGTGCAGACAGAGAGGAAACACTGGGGGAAATGAACTCCAACTTCTTCTTCTGTGTTTTGTGGCGGGTTGCAACCATAAAATGACCTAAAACTTAATCGCAACTCATTATTTATTCAGCAGATAAGGTCTCCATCAGCGTTTATCACATAAGCCGAATATCATCAAGAGAAAATCAGATGAGACTGAGCGGATTTCCTTTAATATTCATGAAATTACATCAAATTTCACTGTTTCCAGAAGGCATTTTTCATTCAATATCCCTTTATTTGGATAAAAGCGTGGATGGAGACATAGCTACTGTGTAATGTTGTCATATTTTGGATTTGGAGGTTTTTCAAGGGCCCGTGCACATGCATGTAGGCGTGTATGTTTATGCATTGACGTGTGTGTGTGTGTGTGTGTGTGTGTGTGTGTTTCCAGCCATCTGGACAGCCCCTCTCAGTGATCCACGGCCCAAAGGAGGGTAAATAAACACTCCTCACAGCCACGAGGAGGGCGGCCCCCTGTGGGATGTTGTCTTTACGGTGTAAAACTGTTTAAAACAATGTTTGAAGGAACAGAGTTTAATATTACTAGCCCAGCTGAAGGTTTACATTTCAGGTACTTAATGTACTTCTAATTTGGGCTTTATTTGTCCAGCGTGTCCTCCTCCGCCTGCTGAGACGCTGAGACGCTGAGACGACGCTCCTGCACATTAACTCACTTCCCCTTTAACTCTCTTTCTTTCTTTCATCCTTTCTTGACTTTCTTAACTTAGATAGTACTCTACATACTACTATGTCTCTCTACATACTACTCTACTGATGTCTCTCTACATACTACATGTTTACTGTTATCTCTACATACTACTCTCTACTGTTGTCTCTCTACATACTACTCTCTACTGTTGTCTCTCTACATACTACTCTCTACTGTTGTCTCTCTACATACTACTCTCTACTGTTGTCTCTACATACTACTCTCTACTGTTGTCTCTCTACATACTACTCTCTACTGTTGTCTCTCTACATACTACTCTCTACTGTTGTCTCTCTACATACTACTCTCTACTGTTGTCTCTCTACATACTACTCTCTACTGTTGTCTCTACATACTACTATGTCTCTCTACATACTACTCTACTGATGTCTCTCTACATACTACATGTCTACTGTTGTCTCTCTACATACTACTCTCTACTGTTGTCTTTCTACATACTACTCTCTACTGTTGTCTCTACATACTACTCTCTACTGTTGTCTCTCTACATACTACTCTCTACTGTTGTCTCTCTACATAACACTCTCTACTGTTGTCTCTACATACTACTCTCTACTGTTGTCTCTCTACATACTACTCTCTACTGTTGTCTCTACATACTACTCTCTACTGTTGTCTCTACATACTACCCTCTACTGTTGTCTCTCTACATACTACCCTCTACTGTTGTCTCTCTACATACTACTCTCTACTGTTGTCTCTACATACTACTCTCTACTGTTGTCTCTACATACTACTCTCTACTGTTGTCTCTACATACTACTCTCTACTGTTGTCTCTCTACATACTACTCTCTACTGTTGTCTCTACATACTACTCTCTACTCTCTACTGATGTCTCTCTACATACTACTCTCTACTGTTGTCTCTCTACATACTGCTCTCTACTGTTGTCTCTCTACATACTACTCTCTACTGTTGTCTCTCTACATACTACTCTCTACTGTTGTCTCTCTACATACTACTCTCTACTGTTGTCTCTCTACATACTACTCTCTACTGCTGTCTCTCTACATACTACTCTCTACTGTTGTCTCTCTACATACTACTCTCTACTCTCTACTGATGTCTCTCTACATACTACTCTCTACTGTTGTCTCTCTACATACTGCTCTCTACTGTTGTCTCTCTACATACTACTCTCTACTGTTGTCTCTCTACATACTACTCTCTACTGTTGTCTCTCTACATACTACTCTCTACTGTTGTCTCTCTACATACTACTCTCTACTGCTGTCTCTCTACATACTACTCTCTACTGTTGTCTCTCTACATTCTACTCTCTACTGTTGTCTCTACATAGTACTCTCTACTGTTGTCTCTACATACTACTCTCTACATACTACTCTCTACTGTTGTCTCTACATACTACTCTCTACTGTCGTCTCTCTACATACTACTCTCTACATACTACTCTCTACTGTTGTCTCTCTACATACTACTCTCTACATACTACTCTCTACTGTTGTCTCTACATACTACTCTCTACTGTCGTCTCTCTACATACTACTCTCTACATACTACTCTCTACTGATGTCTCTCTACATACTACTCTCTACTGTTGTCTCTCTACATACTACTCTCTACATACTACTCTCTACTGTTGTCTTTCTACATACTACTCTCTACTGTTTTCTCTACATACTACTCTCTACTGTTGTCTCTCTACATACTACTCTCTACTGTTGTCTCTCTACATACTACTCTCTACATACTACTCTCTACTGATGTCTCTCTACATACTACTCTCTACTGTTGTCTCTCTACATACTACTCTCTACATACTACTCTCTACTGTTTTCTCTACATACTACTCTCTACTGTTGTCTCTCTACATACTACTCTCTACTGTTTTCTCTACATACTACTCTCTACTGTTGTCTCTACATACTACTCTCTACTGATGTCTCTCTACATACTACTCTCTACTGTTGTCTTTCTACATACTACTCTCTATTGTTTTCTCTACATACTACTCTCTACTGTTGTCTCTACATACTACTCTCTACTGTTGTCTCTCTACATACTACTCTCTACTGTTGTCTCTCTACATACTACTCCAAGTAAATCCAGACAGCTAGCTAGACTATCTGTCCAATCTGAGGACTATGGTTACCTGGTCCTCAGATCTCTGCAGGGTAAATCCAGACAGCTAGCTAGACTATCTGTCCAATCTGAGGACTATGGTTACCTGGTCCTCAGATCTCTGCAGGGTAAATCCAGACAGCTAGCTAGACTATCTGTCCAATCGGAGTTTTTTCTCTCACAACTATTTTTCAGTGGCTCTGTGCTCAGTTCAGCACGTTTTCCTCCCATCCCTGAATGCTATGTGGAGTAGCCAGACCCTCCTTCAGCGCTCTTTGGAGGAGGGTCTGGCAAAGCGAGACTATGACATGGCTGGCCGAGTGGCTCTACAGGTGAAACTCAAAAAATTAGCATATGGTGCAAAAGTTCATTCATTTCAGTAATTCAACTTAAAAGGTGAAACTAATATATTATATAGACTCATTACATGCAAAGTGAGATATATAAGCCTTTATTTGATATCATTTTGTAGATTATGGTGAACAGCTTGTGAAAACCCCAAATTCAAAATCTCAGAAAATTAGTATATTACATGACATCAATAAAAAAAGGATTTTAAATACAGAAATGTCAGCCCTATGAAAAGTATAATCATGCATATGTACTCAGTACTTTGTTTGGGCCCGTTTTGCATGAATTACTGCCTCAATGCGGCGTGACATGGATGCTATCAGCCTGTGGCTCTGCTGAGGTGTTATGGAAGACCAGGATGCTATCAGCCTGTGGCCCTGCTGAGGTGTTATGGAAGACCAGGATGCTATCAGCCTGTGGCTCTGCTGAGGGGTTATGGAAGACCAGGATGCTATCAGCCTGTGGCCTTGCTGAAGGGTTATGGAAGACCAGGGGTGCTATCAGCCTGTGGCCCTGCTGAGGTGTTATGGAAGACCAGGATGCTATCAGCCTGTGGCCCTGCTGAGGGCTTATGGAAGACCAGGATGCTATCAGCCTGTGGCCCTGCTGAGGTGTTATGGAAGACCAGGATGCTATCAGCCTGTGGCCCTGCTGAGGTGTTATGGAAGACCAGGATGCTATCAGCCTGTGGCCCTGCTGAGGTGTTATGGAAGACCAGGATGCTATCAGCCTGTGGCCCTGCTGAGGTGTTATGGAAGACCAGGATGCTATCAGCCTGTGGCCCTGCTGAAGGGTTATGGAAGACCAGGATGCTATCAGCCTGTGGCTCTGCTGAGGGGTTATGGAAGACCAGGATGCTATCATTGCATTGAAGATGGGTTGAGGCTGGGTCTTCCAACATGACAATGACCCGAAGCACACCAAGAGAACCAAGGAGGGGCTCTGGAAGAAGCAGATCAAGGTTCTGGGGGGGCCTAGCCAGTCTCCAGACCTAAACCCAATAGAGAATCTTTGGAGGGAGCTCAAACTCCGTGTTTCTCAGAGACAGCCCAGAAACCTGACTGATCTAGAGAAGATCTGTGTGGAGGAGTGGGCCAAAATCCCTTCTGCAGTGTGTCAAACCTGGTGAAGAACTACAGGAAACGTTTGACCTCTGGAACTGCAAACAAAGGCTACTGTACCAAATATTAACATTGATTTTCTCAGGTGTTCAAATACTTATTTGCAGCTGTATCATACAAATAAATAGTTAAAAAAATATACATTGTGATTTCTGGATTATTTTTTTTAGGATATGTCTCTCCCAGTGGACATGCACCTACGATGACAATTTCAGACCCTCCATGATTTCTATGTGGGAGAACTTGCAAAATAGCAGCGTGTTCAAATTTACTTCACAGTATAAGGTAGGTAGCTAAGGCAGCTAAGGTAGCATTTAAGGCATGGACGCAGACAGGCAGACCTAGGCATGCGATAATGAACGAGTAGTAACTGAGTGACTGACATCATAATTAATATTCATATCATAATCACAGAGTCTGAGACTTCATCTGAACTGAAACCCTCCTCGTCCTTTCTGTTTACAAAGCACGGGACAGTGTGTAGAGTCCCTCTCAGTTTGGGCTTTAATCAGATCTTCCACAGAGAAAGTGCCAGGGTGTGTGTGTGTGTGTGTTTTTGTGGGTCTCTGTGCGTGTCCCTGTGTGTGTGTGTGTGTTTCTGGGTCTGTATGTGTGTCTATGTGTATGTGTGTGTGTGTGCGTGGGAGTGTGTGTGTCTGTATGTATGTGTGTGTGTGTCTCTGTCTGTGTCTGTGTTTGCGTGCGTGTGTCTACGTGTATGTGTGTGTGTGTGTGTGAGTTTGTGTGTGTCTCTGTGTGTGTCTGCATGCGTGTGTGTGTGTGTGTATGTGTGTGTGTCTCTGTGTGTGTCTGTGTTTGCATGCGTGTGTCCGTGTGTATGTGTGTGTGTGTGTGTGTCTGTGTGTGTGTGTCCTCTACAGCAGATGCTGGGTAACTGTCCATAATAAGAGGCCTGTTTACAGTCCGATGTGGTCTCCCAGTCTGGTTCTAATGTACTTTGCGATGCTCAAGTTCTGGATAGGATGGAGGCAGAATGACGTGAGAAGTGTGTGTGTGTGTGTGTGTGTGTGTGTGTGTGTGCGGTGGTGGTGGTGGGGGGGGTTTGGGGGGTGGATTTCATTGCTGGATCCCATTTAGATGGAGAAGTTTACCGGTTTCCCTCACTGACAACAAAAGACAACAGTACAGCAGTCAGTTCATTCCTGATGTTTCTCTTTGTGTTTAACGTTGGGTTTAATTAATCGATTCTCCAATTAAATTAAAATTGATCGTTATTTGAAGTGATCTGATATCCATTGATAAAATCCCCAAATCTATCTTTTAATAGTTTCAATTCATAACAAGTTATAAATGAGTTATATGAGTTATCTCGAGACACTTTACAGATAGAGCAGGTCTAGACCGCTCTATAATTTACAGATAGAGCAGGTCTAGACCGCTCTATAATTTACAGATAGAGCAGGTCTAGACCTCTCTATAATTTACAGATAGAGCAGGTCTAGACCACTCTATAATTTACAGATAGAGCAGGTCTAGACCTCTCTATAATTTACAGATAGAACAGGTCTAGACCACTCTATAATTTACAGATAGAGCAGGTCTAGACCTCTCTATAATTTACAGATAGAGCAGGTCTAGACCGCTCTATAATTTACAGATAGAGCAGGTCTAGACCTCTCTATAATTTACAGATAGAGCAGGTCTAGACCTCTCTATAATTTACAGGTAGAGCAGGTCTAGACCGCTCTATAATTTACAGATAGAGCAGGTCTAGACCGCTCTATAATTTACAGATAGAGCAGGTCTAGACCGCTCTATAATTTACAGATAGAGCAGGTCTAGACCTCTCTATAATTTACAGATAGAGCAGGTCTAGACCTCTCTATAATTTACAGATAGAGCAGGTCTAGACCGCTCTATAATTTACAGATAGAGCAGGTCTAGACCGCTCTATAATTTACAGATAGAGCAGGTCTAGACCACTCTATAATTTACAGATAGAGCAGGTCTAGACCGCTCTATAATTTACAGATAGAGCAGGTCTAGACCGCTCTATAATTTACAGATAGAGCAGGTCTAGACCGCTCTATAATTTACAGGTAGAGCAGGTCTAGACCGCTCTATAATTTACAGGTAGAGCAGGTCTAGACCGCTCTATAATTTACAGGTAGAGCAGGTCTAGACCACTCTATAATTTACAGATAGAGCAGGTCTAGACCGCTCTATAATTTACAGGTAGAGCAGGTCTAGACCGCTCTATAATTTACAGGTAGAGCAGGTCTAGACCGCTCCATAATTTACAGGTAGAGCAGGTCTAGACCACTCTATAATTTACAGATAGAGCAGGTCTAGACCGCTCTATAATTTACAGATAGAGCAGGTCTAGACCGCTCTATAATTTACAGATAGAGCAGGTCTAGACCGCTCTATAATTTACAGATAGAGCAGGTCTAGACCTCTCTATAATTTACAGATAGAGCAGGTCTAGACCGCTCTATAATTTACAGATAGAGCAGGTCTAGACCACTCTATAATTTACAGATAGAGCAGGTCTAGACCACTCTATAATTTACAGATAGAGCAGGTCTAGACCGCTCTATAATTTACAGATAGAGCAGGTCTAGACCGCTCTATAATTTACAGGTAGAGCAGGTCTAGACCGCTCTATAATTTACAGGTAGAGCAGGTCTAGACCGCTCTATAATTTACAGGTAGAGCAGGTCTAGACCACTCTATAATTTACAGATAGAGCAGGTCTAGACCGCTCTATAATTTACAGGTAGAGCAGGTCTAGACCGCTCTATAATTTACAGGTAGAGCAGGTCTAGACCGCTCTATAATTTACAGGTAGAGCAGGTCTAGACCACTCTATAATTTACAGATAGAGCAGGTCTAGACCGCTCTATAATTTACAGATAGAGCAGGTCTAGACCGCTCTATAATTTACAGATAGAGCAGGTCTAGACCGCTCTATAATTTACAGATAGAGCAGGTCTAGACCTCTCTATAATTTACAGATAGAGCAGGTCTAGACCGGTCTATAATGTATAAAGTCTCAACAATTCTAGTATTTCACCCAAGACCGAGCATAGTGTGACTAGTTCCCAAATTTCTGGGCCATTTTGAAAATGAGGTCTTGTGTTTCTACTTTTTCCTTCAATTTAAGACCTGCCCTCCCACAAGATTTTTTAGGGTTAGGGTTGGGAGACACAATCTGATTCAAATTTATGAAAAAGGAAATGGGAACATAGGGCCTAATTTTAAGAAAAATCTCAGAAATGTGGGAACATAATGTTTTAACTTGTTGCCACTTAAGCTCTATAACTATATTTAACCCTTGTGTTCTCCTCCCAGGACAAAAATGGACATAAATTGGACATTTTTGTCCATTTTTCAGACCTTTTTTTTAGTTTCCACCACCACCACCTTACTAGTTTTACTACTTGTTGGAATTCATGGTCAATAACCCTCATTTATATAGAATTATACCTAATATTAGAGTTAAAAAAGCAGAAATTATTCATTATTTTGACTAATAGTTAAGATCAGAGGAATGAAAGAGCGTTGTATGGAACCCAATCCATTTTTGTGGTAATTTGGTTAAAAAGAAACTCATATTTCAGATATGGACATTTTTTAAAGGGGTCAGATTTGACCCGAGGACAACAAGGGGGGGGGGTTGTACATACTATTTACAGTATACTAATAGATGTCTGTGTCGTTGTGTCTGTCGTCCCTCCCAGATGAGCGCGGGCCCCAGCTGAGACGGCAGAGGTATCACTTCAACGTCAGCTCTCTGGAGAGAGACGGGCTCCTGGGGGCCGAGCTGCGCATCCTGAGGAAGCGCCCGTCTGACCCCCGCAGGATCTCAATGGGATCCCCAGGTGAAGCGGGTGCAGAAACAACGTCATCCCCGTCCCTGAAGCTGTACACCTGCGCGTCGGGGAAACAGCCGGCCGTTCTGCTCCAGACGAAGACCGCGGAGGATCTGGTCCCCGGAGGCGGTTTTGACAACAAATGGGAAGTGTTTGACATCTGGAAAGTCTTCAAGGGCTTTAAACCACCCCCCCAGAACCAGAACTCCCAGCAGCTGTGCTTGGAACTGGAGGGCCTGGAGCACCGGGGCGGTCGCCCCGTGGACCTGCGCGCTCTGGGGTTCGCCCGGCCCGGCAGGACCAACAAGGAAAAGGCCTTTTTTCTCGCGTTTGGCAAAAGCCAAAAACGCGACCTTTTCTACAACGAGATCAAAGCGCGGTCGGGCCACGACAACAAAACCGTCTACGAGTACCTGTTCACCCAGCGCCGAATGCGCCGGGCTCCGGCTGCAAGGGGGGTTAAAAAACCGCCATTGCTGCCGGCGCCGGCGCCGCACACCCTGCCCCAACATCAGCCGGCGAAGACGTCGACGAGGCCGCGGTGCCACCGCAGACGGCTGCACGTGAACTTCAAGGAGATGGGCTGGGACGACTGGATCATCGCGCCGCTGGAGTACGAAGCGTTCCACTGCGACGGCGTCTGCGACTTCCCCATCCGGTCCCACCTGGAGCCGACCAACCACGCCATCATACAGACCCTGATGAACTCCATGGACCCGGCGTCGACGCCGCCGACCTGCTGCGTCCCCACGCGACTCAGCCCAATCAGCATCCTCTACATCGACTCGGCCAACAACGTCGTCTACAAGCAGTACGAGGACATGGTGGTGGAGTCCTGCGGGTGCAGGTAGCCGTAGATTTGGCATGTTTTTATCCGAATTAAGTGATGTTGAATCGAAAATGCCTTCTGGAAACAGTCAAATCTGATGGGATTTACATTTATACAAGACATCAACCCGGGCTGGACAGAGACAGACAGTCAAGTTTGAGATGCGTCTCTGCTGGCGCCGCCATTTTGGGACGGATGTCTGACTCTTGACCATAAAGACTCAGAAAATAAAAGACTCTTGTTCTGCTTTCGGATGCCAAAGAAACGCCAAACTACAGATACATGGAGGAATATTTTAAAAATTTGAAAAAATGCTGTTTTACAATATTTAACAGTTACAAATGTGTGAATTTGGGTAATTTGGGTAGTCATATCCTACATTAACTCAACTGACTGTCCTCATTATCACGGCTTAAAGCTGCTGTTATCTACACAAGATAAGGTATTTTGGGATGAAAACCCGCATTTTTAATTTAACAAAGTATTTTGTGTCATGAATACATATCTGGCATTGGAAGCAAAGTAAACCGCTTAAAAAGTTGGTTGGAAATTATGCGAGAAATTATAATTTTAACTATGGATTTACCTCCTGCCTCGATAGACATACTGTATGCATTATGTCTGTCCCAACATGCCGGCTAACGCGGTATCTATGTATATATATATAGATATATATATATCTATATATATATTAGAGCCCACCGATAAAGACCGATTTTTAAGGCTGATACTGATACAAATATTTTGGTTATTTAAAAATCCGATAAGCTGATATATAGTAATTTATAAAAGAAATCCAGATTGGTTACAAAACAAACTGATTTACAAACATTCTAGTTATTTATGAGTTCTCACTAAAATAAAAATATGATAATAATTTGTTTTATTGTCACAACAGAACATCAAAATATATTAAAGTTCTGATAAATAAAATGTAGAAAAATACAAACTTAAGATATGCAACTTAAAGTCCTTTGAACAAAAACAATCAGCGTTAACAACGGGGACATTGTAGAGCGTCCTCTGGTGGACAGACTATGCAACGCCATCACTAACAGGGACGTTGTAGAGCGTCCTCTGGTGGACAGACTATGCAACGCCATCACTAACAGGGACGTTGTAGAGCGTCCTCTGGTGGACAGACTATGCAACGCCATCACTAACAGGGACGTTGTAGAGCGTCCTCTGGTGGACAGACTATGCAACGCCATCACTAACAGGGACGTTGTAGAGCGTCCTCTGGTGGACAGACTATGCAACGCCATCACTAACAGGGACGTTGTAGAGCGTCCTCTGGTGGACAGACTATGCAACGCCATCACTAACAGGGACGTTGTAGAGCGTCCTCTGGTGGACAGACTATGCAACGCCATCACTAACAGGGACGTTGTAGAGCGTCCTCTGGTGGACAGACTATGCAACGCCATCACTAACAGGGACGTTGTAGAGCGTCCTCTGGTGGACAGACTATGCAACGCCATCACTAACAGGGACGTTGTAGAGCGTCCTCTGGTGGACAGACTATGCAACGCCATCACTAACAGGGACGTTGTAGAGCGTCCTCTGGTGGACAGACTATGCAACGCCATCACTAACAGGGACGTTGTAGAGCGTCCTCTGGTGGACAGACTATGCAACGCCATCACTAACAGGGACGTTGTAGAGCGTCCTCTGGTGGACAGACTATGCAACGCCATCACTAACAGGGACGTTGTAGAGCATTATAAATTCCGATACCGATAGATCGCGAAATGCCTAATATCAGCCTATAATATCAATATTTGTCGGGCTCTAATATATATACATATATATATATATATATATACACATCTGGCAGGTAGCAAAGAAATGTTGGACAAAGAGCGAGAGACGGACAAAGACAGACAGTTTCTTCCTGTCACTTTGAGGGAAGATAGTTGAAGATCATCACCGAGCAACTGTTCTTTTCTCAGCCGACTGAGACCGAGCTTCCTGCTTTGCAACAGACATTACTCTCCATCAGGCTGCATACCACAGGCTGTTACACAGCGTTAAAGACTAAACAGACAGAGATAAACTCATGGAGGTGGTGCTCTCTAACGCCCACTCACCGAAACTTGTAATGTTGATGTTGGTTGCGATGAGCAAAGATTAATCTGATAGAAGCCAAAAACAACCCAAGACACTTTTGGCATAAAGGGTGACTTCATTTTTTTTTCAACCTGGACCCTAATTTCCTACATTTTTGTGTGTAAGTGACTGATGAGAACCAAACTCTTTGAAACTGGTCCAGTATTGAGACAGAAAACTGTAACCGGCAGCTGTGGACCATGCTGAAATGTAACCCTACAGGACAGATGTTCAGCGTCAGGTAGCGTTCACTGAAAGTTGTGTTGTTGCTGCTGACAGACACAGATTATTATTCTAAGTGTCTGACAACATCATGAAAGAATCCCTACAGAGATAGACCTTTTAGTTAAAGAGTAAGATCCTTTTATTTTAACATGAAACAGCCCCAAAATCACCATCACCAAACCCACCAGACTCCATGTAAATAATCACTACTTTTAGCATGTATAGAGCAGCATATCTCCACCAGACTCCATGTAAATAATCACTACTTTTAGCATGTATAGAGCAGCATATCTCCACCAGACTCCATGTAAATAATCACTACTTTTAGCGTGTATAGAGCAGCATATCTCCACCAGACTCCATGTAAATAATCACTACTTTTAGCGTGTATAGAACACCATATCTCCACCAGACTCCATGTAAATAATCACTACTTTTAGCATGTATAGAGCAGCATATCCCCACCAGACTCCATGTAAATAATCACTACTTTTAGCGTGTATTGAGCAGCATATCTCCACCAGACTCCATGTAAATAATCACTACTTTTAACGTGTATAGAGCAGCATATCTCCACCAGACTCCATGTAAATAATCACTACTTTTAACGTGTATAGAGCAGCATATCTCCACCAGACTCCATGTAAATAATCACTACTTTTAGCATGTATAGAGCAGCATATCCCCACCAGACTCCATGTAAATAATCACTACTTTTAGTGTGTATTGAGCAGCATATCTCCACCAGACTCCATGTAAATAATCACTACTTTTAACGTGTATAGAGCAGCATATCTCCACCAGACTCCATGTAAATAATCACTACTTTTAACGTGTATAGAGCAGCATATCTCCACCAGACTCCATGTAAATAATCACTACTTTTAGCGTGTATAGAACAGCATATCTCCACATGTAAATGGGTGAATTAAGAGTTTATTCCAACCAGACCAGAGTGGTGATTGTTGGAACAGTGGAAAGATGAACCAAGACGGCTTTTGGTACTTTTATTTTGTTTCTGTCGACTTTGAATAAAGTGTGTTTTACGATGCTAAAATTATTGTTTATTTACATGGAGTCTGGTGGGTTTAGCAATAGCAATTTTGCAGAAAAACGTCAACAAAGGATCTTACTCTTTTAAATAAGGTCTATCTCTGTAAGGATCCTTTCCATAATCCTGTCAGACACTTAGAAGAATAATCTGAGCCTGTCAGCGGCAAAACAAGCACTTTTGTGGATGTAAATTGAAGGTGTGCAATTGCCCATTAACCTAAGACAAAACATGGGGAAACCAGGTTGAACAAAACCAAAGTTACCCTTTAAAGCTCTGATCTCATATTCGTCTCAAACAAACAAGATGTTCACTTTTCTTTCTTCAGTTTTGTATCTATGTTCTGATCTGGTGTACAAAGTTTTGCGTGTAGCAGAAACATTTATGAATTATACTCAAAAAATGCCCTTTTTTCCAGCACTTATCTGCCATTGTGCCTTTTCTGCGTTGACGTGTACGATGAAGAGTGATTTGTGTGTCTTTTCCGAGACTTTTTATGAAGCATGTAAAGAATTTCTGATGTATAAATACAGAGATGGAGCGCTACTCTGACCTGCTCCAAATGTGGGAAAGTTGCATAAACTACTCTTCAATAAAAAAAAATAAAATGTTTAATTGACTGAGCTCCAACATCCTGTCTGTCTGAACCTCCCCCCCCCCCCACTGACTCTGTAGACTAAACTATCGAAGGAATTCATATGATTTCAGATGCCAAATGACAATTTAACTCGAGAAAAAACGTCATCGCTGCAACAACATATGTAAATGTGGTTGAAAGTCAGAAGAAGTTACTCATTACAATGAGTATGAATACTGTTAATTGATGCACACACATGCAGACACACGCACACACACACACACAGAGACACAGAGACACTCACACACACATGCAGACACACGCACACATATACACACACACACAGAGACACTCACGCACAGAAACACACACACACACACATGTATACACGCACACACACACACAGACACTCACACACACACAGAGACACTCACGCACAGAAACACACACACACACATGTATACACGCACACACACACACAGACACTCACACACACACAGAGACACTCACGCACAGAAACACACACACACACATGTATACACGCACACACACACACAGACACTCACACACACACAGAGACACTCACGCACAGAAACACACACACACAGACACACACAGAGAAACTCACGCACATAAACACACACATGTATACAGACAGAAATAGAGACACACAGAGACACACACACTCAGAGACACACACACACACACACACAGACAGAGACACACACACTCAGAGACACACACACACACACACAGACAGAGACACACACACACACACACACACACAGACAGAGACACACACACACACACACACACACAGACAGAGATAAAGACAGACACAGAGACACGCACAAAAACACATACGCACACACACACACACAGACACTCACACAGACAGAGATAAAGACAGACACAGAGACATACATACAGACACACACTTTTCCTAATTTTTTTAGCATCTTATTCTAAGTATATTGTACATTTTTCCAAGTTGTTGGTCAATAACTCGAGTAGCATCCCCCTCGTCTCTCACAAGCTGAGCTGCCGGCGAAGGAGACGAGCGTCTGAACCACGTTATGAACTCAGCTGCTAGCTCCAAACCCAGGAGACGTAGATCTAAAATACGAGCTGCAGACCCTTGGAGGACAGAGTTCGTTAGTTAATCGTCTGGACAGACGGACGAAGACTGATTTAAAGACAGAAGCTTGGAGACATCAGCACCGTTCAGTCTGCGGTTGGATCCCAGAGAATGTTGTCCTCATGTCGTCCTCATGTTGTCTTCATGTTGTCCTCATGTCGTCCTCATGTTGCCCTCATGTTGTCCTCATGTTGTCCTCATGTCGTCTTCATGTTGTCCTCATGTCGTCCTCATGTTGCCCTCATGTTGTCCTCATGTTGTCCTCATGTCGTCTTCATGTTGCCCTCATGTTGTCCTCATGTTGTCTTCATGTTGTCCTCATGTTGTCCTCATGTTGTCCTCATGTTGCCCTCATGTTGCCCTCATGTTGTCCTCATGTTGTCCTCATGTTGCCCTCATGTTGTCCTCATGTTGCCCTCATGTTGTCTTCATGTTGCCCTCATGTTGTCTTCATGTTGTCCTCATGTTGTCTTCATGTTGCCCTCATGTTGCCCTCATGTTGTCTTCATGTTGCCCTCATGTTGTCTTCATGTTGTCCTCATGTTGTCCTCATGTTGTCTTCATGTTGTCCTCATGTTGTCCTCATGTTGTTCTCATGTTGCCCTCATGTTGTCCTCATGTTGTCCTCATGTCGTCTTCATGTTGCCCTCATGTTGTCTTCATGTTGTCCTCATGTTGTCCTCATGTTGCCCTCATGTTGCCCTCATGTTGTCTTCATGTTGCCCTCATGTTGTCTTCATGTTGTCCTCATGTTGTCTTCATGTTGTCCTCATGTTGCCCTCATGTTGTCCTCATGTTGTCCTCATGTCGTCTTCATGTTGTCCTCATGTTGTCCTCATGTTGCCCTCATGTTGTCTTCATGTTGCCCTCATGTTGTCTTCATGTTGCCCTCATGTTGCCCTCATGTTGCCCTCATGTTGTCTTCATGTTGCCCTCATGTTGTCTTCATGTTGTCCTCATGTTGTCTTCATGTTGTCCTCATGTTGCCCTCTTGTTGCCCTCATGTTGCCCTCATGTTGTCTTCATGTTGCCCTCATGTTGCCCTCATGTTGTCCTCATGTTGTCTTCATGTTGTCTTCATGTTGTCCTCATGTTGCCCTCTTGTTGCCCTCATGTTGCCCTCATGTTGTCTTCATGTTGCCCTCATGTTGCCCTCATGTTGCCCTCATGTTGTCTTCATGTTGTCCTCATGTTGTCTTCATGTTGCCCTCATGTTGCCCTCATGTTGCCCTCATGTTGTCTTCATGTTGTCCTCATGTTGTCCTCATGTTGCCAAAGATGTTGGGAAATAGTATATATCCCCAGAGAGAGAGAGAGAGAGAGAGAGAGAGAGAGAGAGAGCCTTGCTTTAATTATAACACATTAGCCCATCAGATTGTGGATGCTACAGCTGATCTAAATCTCCTCGTATGATTTATTGTGACTGATATTTCCTACATGATTTATGACGGTGTAAACGTGAGCTGGCTCGACAGGAAATGAAGATAATCGGGAAATTGACTTCACGCTACGGTTTCTTTATGTTTTCATCCTCTTATCACGGAGCGGGGTCGTTAGAGCAGGAACACACAGGCTCCAACGCTCGGCCCTCAAATCTTCAGCTTTACACATAGACTGTGTATATATTCATAATTAATATATACACAGTCTATATTTATATAAATATATATATATTTATATTTTTCCTTCTCGAGCCCAGAAAGTGACAAAAAAGTGATAATAAATCGGAAAAAGTGACAAAAAATCTGGAAAAGTGACAAAAAATTCTGGAATAGTGACAAAAAAAATGGTAAAAAGTGACAAAAAAAGTGACAAAAACTTGGATGAAAGTGACAAAAAAGTGACAAAAACTTGGAAATAGTGACAAAACGTGGAAAATAATAATAAAAAAGTGACAAAAAAATGGTAAAAAGTGATAAAAAAAAATGGTAAAAAGTGACAAAAAAATGGTAAAAAGTGACAAAAAAATCGGGAAAAGTGACAAAAAATTTTGGAAAAGTGACAAAAATGATTTGGTAAAAAGTGACAAAAAATTTGGTAAAAAGTGACAAAAAAAGTGACAAAAACTTGGAAATAGTGACAAAACGTGGAAAATAATAACAAAAACCTGGAAAAAAAATAATTAAAAAGTGACAAAAATTGACAAAAACTTGGAAGAAAGTGACAAAAACTTGCTAAAAGTGACAAAACGTGGAAAATAATAATAAAAAAGTCACAAAAAATTTGATAAAAAGTGACAAGAAAATCGGGAAAATTTACACAAAATTCAGGAAAAGTGACCAAAAATTTGGTAAAAAGAGACAAAAAATTGGTAAAAAGTGACAAAAACTTGGAAGAAAGTGACAAAAAAGTGACTAGAACTTGGAAAAAGTGACAAAACGTCTAAAATAATAACAAAAATGTGGAAAAAAATAATAAAAAAGTGACACAAAAATGTGTAAAAAGTGACAAAAAATTTGGTAAAAAGTGACAAAAACCTTAGAAGAAAGTGACAAAAAAGTGACAAAAAAATCGAAAAAAAGTGACCAAAAATGTGGTAAAAAGTGACCAAAAAAGTGACAAAAACTTGGAAACGTTGAAAATAATAATAAAAAAGTGACAAAAAAATGGTAAAAAGTGATAAAAAATTGGGAAAAATGACAAAAAAAATGGTAAAAAGTGACCAAAAAATTGGTAAAAAGTGACCAAAAAATCTGGAAAAGTGACAAAAAATTCTGGAAAAGTGACAAAAAAAACGGGAAAAGT
>CM057240.1:32627815-32632815 GCA_029931835.1 Etheostoma nigrum | reverse complement strand
CCTCATGTTGTCCTCATGTTGTCCCCATGTTGTCCTCATGTTGTCCCCATGTTGTCTTCATGTTGCCCTCATGTTGTCTTCATGTTGTCCTCATGTTGTCCTCATGTTGTCTTCATGTTGCCCTCATGTTGTCCTCATGTTGTCCCCATTATGTCCTCATGTTGTCTTCATGTTGCCCTCATGTTGCCCTCATGTTGTCTTCATGTTGTCCTCATGTTGTCCTCATGTTGTCCTCATGTTGCCCTCATGTTGCCCTCATGTTGTCCTCATGTTGCCCCCATGTTGTCCTCATGTTGTCCTCATGTTGTCTTCATTATGTCCTCATGTTGTCTTCATGTTGCCCTCATGTTGCCCTCATGTTGTCTTCATGTTGTCTTCATGTTGCCCTCATGTTGTCTTCATGTTGCCCCCATGTTGTCCTCATGTTGTCTTCATTATGTCCTCATGTTGTCTTCATGTTGTCTTCATGTTGTCTTCATGTTGCCCTCATGTTGCCTTCATGTTGCCCTCATGTTGTCTTCATGTTGCCCTCATGTTGCCCTCATGTTGTCTTCATGTTGTCCTCATGTTGTCCTCATGTTGTCCTCATGTTGCCCTCATGTTGCCCTCATGTTGTCCTCATGTTGCCCCCATGTTGTCCTCATGTTGTCCCCATATTGTCCTCATGTTGTCCTCATGTTGTCCCCATGTTGTCCTCATGTTGTCTTCATGTTGTCCTCATGTTGTCCTCATGTTGTCCTCATGTTGCCCTCATGTTGCCCTCATGTTGTCCTCATGTTGCCCTCATGTTGCCCTCATGTTGTCTTCATGTTGTCCTCATGTTGCCCTCATGTTGTCCTCATGTTGTCCCCATGTTGTCCTCATGTTGTCCTCATGTTGTCCTATACCAATGTTCTTTTTAATTCCCCAAAATAACATGATTGATTCCACCCAACGCTCTTTGCCAAGTACAAATCTCTACTTTCATTAATTTTGGGGCGTCTTATTCAATTTTATAGCATTGTAAAACAAATGGAAGTGTTTTTGAAATAGTATTGAGTAAAAGTTGACATATTCCAGTCTGTGATTATCATCAACATCCATTCCTTTAATTTTAGTCTCAATAATTCCTAATTTCTGCTTTTCTAACTCAAACATTAGGTATAATTTCCTATGAATGAGGTTTATTGACCATAAATTCCAAAAATAACTGTAAAACTAAAGTTAATAAGTTAGTGTTAGGTAGTGTTAAATGTAAACAAAAGTGACAAACATTGAAAAAAAGAGTCAATAAAAGTGTTGATGTTTAATTTTGACGGGAGGACATTTTCAGACACTTATCACGTTGGCATTTCATTCGGAGCCGTGTAAGAGACGAGTGTCTCGTCACGTCGGAGGTTTCCTTGTTTCCTTGTTTCCTTGTTTCCTTGCTTCCTTCCTGCTCCGTCCCCGTCGCCTCAGACTCATTCTTCTTGTTTTCTTCCTCCGCTTGTTATTCAGCTGTCAGACTCCGAAAGCGCTGGCTGTCCCGTCAAAGTGTGACAAACCGTCCCGGCTCCAGGACCCGGGTCTGGTCCTCCATTGTTAGAACACTGGTAACAACAATGGTGTTGGTTTAGGTTCTACTGGTGGAATAGGGCTCTGTGTGTGTGTGTGTGTGTGTGTGTGTGTGTGTGTGACGTATAAGTGTGTGTGTGTGTGCGTGCATGCATGCGTGTGTGTGTGTACGTGTACCTTTGTGTGTGTTTATATCTATGTTTGTCCATGTGTGCGTGTTTCTGTGTGTGTGTGTGTGTGCGTGCTTGCATGCATGTGCGTGCGTGCATGCGCTTGTGTGTGTGCATGCGTGTGTGTTTGTATCTATGTGTGTGTGTGTGTGAGTGCGTGTGCATGCATGTGTGTGTGTGTGTGTACATGTGTATGTGTGTGCATGCTTGTGTTTGTGTGTGTGTGTGTGTCCATGTGTGTGTGTGTGCGTAAGTGCATGTGTGTGTGTATCTATTTGTGTATGCATGTGTGTGTGTGTGTGTATCTATCAATGTATGAAAGTGTGTGTGTGTGTGGTGTGTGTTGTGTGCGTGTGCGTGTGTGTGTGTGTGTGTGTGTGTGCGTGCGTGTGTGTGTGCATGCGTGTGTATCTATGTGTGTGTATGTGTGTGCATGCTTGTGTTTGTGTGTGTGCGTGTCCGTGTGTGTGTGTGTGTGTGTGTGGTGTGGTGTGTGCGTGTGTGTGTGTGTGTGTGTGTGTGTGTGTGTGTGTGGTGTGTGTGCATGCATGTGTGTGTGTGTGTGTGTGTGTGTGTGTGTGTGTGTGTGTGTGTGTGTGTGTGTGTGTGTGTGTGTGTGTGTGTGTGTGTGTGTGTGTGTGTGTGTGTGTGTGTGTGTGTGTGTGTGTGTGTGTGTGTGTGTGTGTGTGTGTGTGTGTCCATGCGGGGGTCCATGGCTGTCTGAGTGGCTCCTTGTCTGCTTGGTACTTTATTGGCCGGCCTGGTTTTCCCCTCAGACTCTTTACACCACGCAGCTCTCAGCTGCGGAGAGTTCAGAGGATTAACACTGAGGGGGGGTTAAGGGTGTGAGGGGGGGGGGGGGGTTAAGGGTGTGAGGGGGGGTGAGGGGGTGAGGGGTGTAGGGTGTGAGGGGGGTCCTTTCACGGCCCCGGTGCTCCTGGTCCTTTCACGGTCCCGGTGCTCCTGGTCCTTTCACGGTCCCGGTGCTCCTGGTCCTTTCACGGTCCCGGTGCTCCTGGTCCTTTCACGGTCCCGGTGCTCCTGGTCCTTTCTCGGTCCCGGTGCTCCTGGTCCTTTCTCGGTCCCGGTGCTCCTGGTCCTTTCACGGTCCCGGTGCTCCTGGTCCTTTCACGGCCCCGGTGCTCCTGGTCCCGGTGCTCCTGGTCCCGGTGCTCCTGGTCCTTTCACGGTCCCGGTGCTCCTGGTCCTTTCTCGGTCCCGGTGCTCCTGGTCCTTTCACGGTCCCGGTGCTCCTGGTCCTTTCTCGGTCCCGGTGCTCCTGGTCCTTTCACGGTCCCGGTGCTCCTGGTCCTTCTCGGTCCCGGTGCTCCTGGTCCTTTCACGGTCCCGGTGCTCCTGGTACTTTCACGGTCCCGGTGCTCCTGGTACTTTCACGGTCCCGGTTCTTCAAACACAGTTTTCACCTTTTATTAAAAATTATTTAATGTGCTTTTTTTTTGCAGATGTTTTTGTAGCTTTTTTACAACATTTGTCACTTTTTTCAGCGTTCTTTTGTCATAGTGATGTAGTTTTTTTAAGAAGGTTTTTTGTAAACTGGGTCAAATCTGACCCGAGGACAACAGGAGGGTTAAAGAGGGTTCATAACAAGAAGAGTGGTCCCATCCGAGCTGGTAATCCTGAGCTGTAGGGTTAGGGTAAAAACGTTGGGGTTAGGGTGTGTCTCCTTTTTCCACTTTTTCGTCTCCTTTTTCATCGCCTTTTTGTCTCCTTCTCGTCGCCTTTTTGTCACCTTTTCATCGCCTATTTGTCTCCTTTTTGTCTCCTTTTTCCACTTTTTCGTCCCTTTTTGTAGATTTTTTGTCACCTTTTTGTCTCCTTTTCGTCGCCTTTTTGTCGCCTTTTCGACTCCTTTTTGTCGCCTTCTCGTCGTCTTTTTGTCGCCTTGTAGTTGTTTTTCATTGCCTTTTTGTCTCCTTTTTTCCACTTTTTCGTCTCCTTTTTGTAGATTTTTTGTCACCTTTTTGTCACCTTTTCATCGCCTTTTTGTCTCCTTTTTTCCACTTTTTTGTCTCCTTTTTGTAGATTTTTTGTCACCTTTTTGTCTCCTTTTCGTCGCCTTTTTGTCGCCTTTTCGTCTCCTTTTCGTCGCCTTCTAGTCGTCTTTTTGTCGCCTTGTAGTTGTTTTTCATCGCCTTTTTGTCTCCTTTTTCCACTTTTTCATCAACTTTTTGTCGATTTTTTGTCTCCTTCTCGTCTTCTTCTCGTCTCCTTTTAGTCGCCTTGTAGTCGTCTTTTCATCGCCTTTTGTCTCCTTTTTCCACTTTTTTGTCTCCTTTTTCCACTTTTTTGTCTCCTTTTTGTCGCCTTTTTATCTCCTTTTTTCCACTTTTTTGTCAATTTTTTGTCGCCTTTTTGTCACCTTTTTGTCTCCTTTTCGTCGCCTTTTTGTCGCCTTTTCGACTCCTTTTCGTCGCCTTCTAGTCGTCTTTTTGTCGCCTTGTAGTTGTTTTTCATCGCCTTTTTGTCTCCTTTTTTCCACTTTTTCGTCTCCTTTTTGTAGATTTTTTGTCACCTTTTTGTCACCTTTTCATTGCCTTTTTGTCTCCTTTTTTCCACTTTTTTGTCTCCTTTTTGTAGATTTTTTGTCACCTTTTTGTCTCCTTTTCGTCGCCTTTTTGTCGCCTTTTCGTCTCCTTTTCGTCGCCTTCTAGTCGTCTTTTTGTCGCCTTGTAGTTGTTTTTCATCGCCTTTTTGTCACCTTCTCGTCGCCTTTTTGTCTCCTTTTTTCCACTTTTTTGTCTCCTTTTTGTAGATTTTTTGTCACCTTTTTGTCTCCTTTTCGTCGCCTTTTTGTCGCCTTTTCGTCTCCTTTTCGTCGCCTTCTAGTCGTCTTTTTGTCGCCTTGTAGTTGTTTTTCATCGCCTTTTTGTCTCCTTTTTTCCACTTTTTCATCAACTTTTTGTCGATTTTTTGTCGCCTTTTTGTCTCCTTCTCGTCTTCTTCTCGTCTCCTTTTAGTCGCCTTGTAGTCGTCTTTTCATCGCCTTTTTGTCTCCTTTTTGTCTCCTTTTTGTCTCCTTTTTCCACTTTTTTGTCTCCTTTTTGTCGCCTTTTTATCTCCTTTTTTCCACTTTTTTGACTCCTTTTTGTCAATTTTTTGTCGCCTTTTTGTCTCCTTCTCGTCTCCTTTTTGTCGCCTTCTAGCGTCTTCGTCGCCTTGTAGTTGTTTTTCATGGCCTTTTTGTCTACTTTTCAACTCAACTTTTTGTCAATTTTTTGTCGCCTTTTTATCTCCTTCTCGTCTTCTTTTAGTCGCCTTGTAGTCGTCTTTTTG
>CM057240.1:32567815-32622815 GCA_029931835.1 Etheostoma nigrum | reverse complement strand
TGTGTGTGTGTGTGTCTGTGTGTGTGTGTGTGTCTGTGTGTGTGTGTGTGTGTCTGTGTGTTTGGGTTCAGCGTGATGACGGCATGTTTTTGGCGAGGTGGCGTAGCAACAATCAGGTAAATGCCCCATTATGAGCATTCCTGAGTTGTGAGTCCGTAGAAGTTGTGTGTCTCCATCAGAGTCCAGCGAGGATAAATTTAGCACATCCCAGGGCAACACATCCCAGGGCAACACATCCCAGGGCAACACATCCCAGGGCAACACATCACAGGGCAACACATCCCAGGGCAACACATCCCAGGGCAACACATCCCAGGGCAACACATCACAGGGCAACACATCACAGGGCAACACATCCCAGGGCAACACATCCCAGGGTAACACATCACAGGGCAACACATCCCAGGGCAACACATCCCAGGGCAACACATCCCAGGGCAACACATCCCAGGGCAACACATCACAGGGCAACACATCACAGGGCAACACATCACAGGGCAACACATCCCAGGGCAACACATCACAGGGCAACACATCACAGGGCAACAGATCACAGGGCAACACATCCCAGGGCAACACATCCCAGGGCAACACATCACAGGGCAACACATCCCAGGGCAACACATCACAGGGCAACACATCACAGGGCAACACATCCCAGGGCAACACATCCCAGGGCAACACATCCCAGGGCAACACATCCCAGGGCAACACATCACCGCTAATGCAGCGAGTCAACCTCAAATCGTCTTTACGTGCCTGACTCCTTTCAGAGCCATGTGGAACCAATCAGAGCAGAACATGATGAACAACGCAGACGTGTTGTCCTCATGTTGCCCTCATGTTGTCCTCATGTTGCCTTCATGTTGCCCTCATGTTGTCCTCATGTTGTCCTCATGTTGTCCTCATGTTGCCCTCATGTTGTCCTCATGTTGCCCTCATGTTGCCCTCATGTTGTCCTCATGTTGTCCTCATGTTGCCCTCATGTTGTCCTCATGTTGCCCTCATGTTGTCTTCATGTTGTCTTCATGATGTCCTCATGTTGTCCTCATGTTATCTTCATGTTGCCCTCATGTTATCTTCATGTTGCCCTCATGTTGTCCTCATGTTGTCCTCATGTTGCCCTCATGTAGTCCTCATGTTGCCCTCATGTTGTCTTCATGTTGCCCTCATGTTGTCTTCATGTTGTCCTAATGTTGCCCTCATGTTGTCCTCATGTTGCCCTCATGTTGTCCTCATGTTGTCCTCATGTTGCCTTCATGTAGTCCTCATGTTGTCCTCATGTTGTCTTCATGTTGTCCTCATGTAGTCCTCATGTTGTCCTCATGTTGCCCTCATGTTGTCCTCAGGTAGTCTCCATGTTGTCTTCATGTTGTCCTCATGTTGCCCTTATGTTGTCCTCATGTTGCCCTCATGCTGTCTTCATGTTGTCCTCATGTTGTCCTCATATTGTCCTCATGTTGCCCTCATGTTGCCTTCATGTTGTCTTCATGTTGTCCTCATGTTGTCTTCATGTAGTCCTCATGTCGCCCTCATGTTGTCCTCATGTTGCCCTCATGTAGTCCTCATGTTGCCCTCATGTGTCCCTCATGTTGTCCTCATGTTGCCCTCATGTTGCCCTCATGTGTCCCTCATGTTGTCCTCATGTTGTCCTCATGTTGCCCTCATGTTGTCCTCATGTTGCCCTCATGTTGTCCTCATGTTGTCCTCATGTTGCCCTCATGTTGTCTTCATGTTGTCCTCATGTTGTCTTCATGCTGCCGTCTAATGCTAGACCCAGCTCCAGCGGGTCAGCAGACCGCTAACTGGGGTGTATTTCCACTGTAGTATTTTATTATGACAACAACACGAAGGGCTGTCGATGGCAAAGGACAAAGGGGCTTTGTTGGACTCTTTGTTGGACTCTTTGTTGGACTCTTTGTTGGACTCTGAACGCTGGAAAACACTCACATGGAACAGCTCTTGGAAAAAAATGTAAATTTAATAATCCGTTCATTAGTCAGTATCTCTAAATATCAAAAACCCCGGGTTATAAAAGCAGCGGGCAGGTGAAACATTGTGCTCACCCAACAATTTGAACTCATTACGTGTCTCGGACCATGATGCTGGAGGTCTGGTCTCAACAGTAGAACCCTGTGTTACAGAAATAGGGGGTAACAGAGAGGAAAGGTTGGATAAAGCAGCCTTTGTTGGGGAAAGCTCTGAGGAACAGCGTCTGCAGGCTGCGAGGTTCAGATGAACAGATAAAAACACTTATCCTTAACAGTTGCCCTCCGACTGGGGGGGCGGGGGGCAACTGGGCCGAGGCCTCAAAGCCATTTCACTCTACTGTTTGAGGGGGGGGGGGTCGCTGGTGCGCCCTGGAAAGTTCAAGGGTCATCGCAGGTTCTCCAGACGTCCATGTTAGTTAGCAGTAATTAGCCTGTGTCTATGTTAATGTTAACTAGCATGTCAGTTAGCAGTAATTAGCCTGTGTCTATGTTAATGTTAACTAGCATGTCAGTTAGCAGTAATTAGCCTGTGCCTATGTTAATGTTAACTAGCATGTTAGTTAGCAGTAATTAGCCTGTGTCTATGTTAATGTTAACTAGCATATTAGTTAGCAGTAATTAGCCTGTGCCTATGTTAATGTTAACTAATATGTTAGTTAGCAGTAATTAGCCTGTGCCTATGTTAATGTTAACTAGCATCTTAGTTAGCAGTAATTAGCCTGTGCCTATGTTAACGTTAACTAGCATGTTAGTTAGCCTGTGCCTATGTTAATGTTAACTAGCATGTTAGTTAGCAGTAATTAGCCTGTGCCTATGTTAATGTTAACTAGCATGTTAGTTAGCAGTAATTAGCCTGTGCCAATGTTAATGTTAACTAGCATGTTAGTTAGCAGTAATTAGCCTGTGCCTATGTTAATGTTAACTAGCATGTTAGTTAGCAGTAATTAGCCTGTGCCTATGTTAATGTTAACCAGCATGTTAGTTAGCAGTAATTAGCCTGTGCCAATGTTAATGTTAACTAGCATGTTAGTTAGCAGTAATTAGCCTGTGCCTATGTTAATGTTAACTAGCATGTTAGTTAGCAGTAATTAGCCTGTGCCTATGTTAATGTTAACTAGCATGTTAGTTAGCAGTAATTAGCCTGTGTCTATGTTAATGTTAACTAGCATGTTAGTTAGCAGTAATTAGCCTGTGCCTATGTTAATGTTAACTAGCATGTTAGTTAGCAGTAATTAGCCTGTGTCTATGTTAATGTTAACTAGCATGTTAGTTAGCAGTAATTAGCCTGTGTCTATGTTATCTCCTAACATATACCTACATCTCCGTCTCTGCTGATTGGGAATGATTGAGATTTCTCTTGCACAGCTACCAGAAGACTTACAGCTTTCAGACAGGTTGCTCACGTCACATCTACGTCTTCCAGCTCAGCCGTCTCCATGGAAACAACGGGACCTGTTGGGTTCCGTCCCTGGTCTTGTGTTGTAGTTTCTGTCTTGTCTTTTCTCTTCTGAGTGTCTGTATCTTCTGTTTCCTGTTTTGTTTTGATAGTCTGGTTTCCTGTGCTGTCTTGTCTTCAGTTTAACTTCCTGTGTCTTCCACCTGTTTCCCAGCCCTTTCTCCTCTCATTACCCAGAGTACCTAGTGTCTGTCCCCTTGTTCCTTGTCAGATCCTCCTGTTTGCCTCTTCCTGCCGGTGTGTGTTGCAGTCTCCGTTTCCTTTATGCATCTTCGCTCCCTTTAATTATTTTCTTGTGCCTCTTTTGCCTTTTTATATTTGGATTTTGGACTTTGTGTTTGCAGTTGTGGATTCCTTTTTGTATTCCCTTTGTTTTTGGTTAAAGACATCCTCAGCTTTTAGCTCTCCTGCCTGCCTGCCTCCCTATTATATCAAAGATTTCGCCTCAGTTTACAAGCTCTGCAGAGCCTGGAGAGTGCTAACCCAATGAACACAATCTAGCTTTCAATACCTTAGACCTTCTTCTTTGAACAGAACTTGATTTAAAACCCTCTGAGACCGAGACACTCGCCCACGCGTAAAAACAGCACCTCTGATTCATAGTTTAATCATTTAACAACCATACAAGCTAGCGACTTACCAAAGGTTGCAGCTAAAAGCTAACGAGTTAGCGGTCCCGGAGGTCTCTTCCGGGTCCTTCTAGCCTCTACAGGTGGTTTTCTATCCAGCCTGGAACTTCCAGCCTCTTTCGGGGTCGTTGGGCTTTAAATCCACACTGTTACATCCGAGATTGATCCACTTTATGTCCATAATTCATCGCGTTTTGGTTAATTTCTCCTCTGTGTCTGTTTACGGAAATAGAGGCACCAGCATGCCCATATATGGGCGACAACGTCCCCCTCTGGTATGGAAGGCCAGAGGGGACAAAAAAGGCCAATAGGCTGTATGGAAGGCCAGAGGGAACAAAAAGGCCAATAGGTTGTATGGAAGGCCAGAGGGGACAAAAAGGCCAATAGGCTGTATGGAAGGCCAGAGGGGACAAAAAGGCCAATAGGCTGTATGGAAGGCCAGAGGGGACAAAAAGGCCAATAGGCTGTATGGAAGGCCAGAGGGGACAAAAAGGCCAATAGGCTGTATGGAAGGCCAGAGGGGACAAAAAGGCCAATAGGCTGTATGGAAGGCCAGAGGGGACAAACAGGCCAATAGGCTGTATGGAAGGCCAAGAGGAGCACATTTTAGATATACATATATAATTTTAGACACGCAAATGCTTGTGTAGCATTGCTGCGGGTGTAATATCAATAAATATGACATTATTATGTTATTATTGGCATAAGTAAATGTCATGAGGGCAAAAGCGTCTTGACTTTCTTTCAAAAAATATCTGTATTTAGTCATCTGTAAAAGATATAATGATTATTTCTTCACAGTGTGACTCCCAAGACATATGAGAAGTGTTTTAGAGAGTAAAATGGCCTATTTATTATTTATCTGTCTGAGATATCAATACATATCTGGAAGAGTCATGTTCCGTTTTAGTTATTTATTTATTTATTACATGCAAGTGACCTCACTGCAACCCAAATATTCTAATAACCCAGTTTGTCCTGAAACATGATGTTCATATCTTGACTGTAGACAACAGGGTTGATGTTTTACAAGTTATTATAAAATAAATCCAGACGGACAATGAACTGTAAACATGTCCTCAGGTCTCAGAGGGTTAAGTTACAAATCATTAGATATTTCACCTACACATCCATCAGCTTATGTTCGAATATAATTGATGGACTTCAGCTCTGCATTTAATAGTATTCTCCTTTAAATTACAACGAATGGGGGTTCATTATTAGATGGTATGGTCCACCCTGCTCTGTCTGATACACTGAAGTTACCTAGCCTATACACAAATGACTGCAGAATCATGCAGATTGCAGATTGCAAATGTAGAAGAATAAGAAGTTGAAGGACTTACAACGAGACTGAAGATGGAGGCCAACGAAAGGAAGAACACACAACTGCATTTAAACGGAAAGATGTGGAAGTGAAGACGCTTCCAAATCTATTATCAAATTTAGCCAACAATGTGTGTTTTATGTGTGTATCCAGTCTGAGATGGAAAGTACCTGGTGGAGAAAGGGAAACAACTGCTGGTCCTGGTTAAGTGTTTTCTTTAAACATTTAGCGATAATCATCCCCTGGATGTCTGGTTATGACACGCACACACACACACACACACACACACACAAACACACACACACGCACACACACACGCATACATGCACACACACACACACACACACGCATACATCTGCAAGGCATCTTTTTGTCAAAGCTATGACTTGTTTCAAAAGTGTGTATGAGTTAGTTCAAAAGTACACAACATGTACATTGCTGTGATTTTTCTGTGTGTGTGTGTGTGTGTGCGTGTGTGTGTCTGTGTGTGCGTTTGTCTGTGTATGTGTGTGTGTATTTGTGTGTGTCTGTGTGTTTGTCTGTGTGTGTGTGTGTGTGTATTTGTGTGTGCATGTGTGTGTCTCTGTGTGTTTGTCTGTGTGTGTGTGCATGTGCATGTGTGTACGTGTCTGTGTGTGTGTATATCTGTCTGTGTGTGTGTATGTGTGCGAGTGCATGTACATGTGTGTGCGTGTGTGTCTGTGTATGTGTGTGTGTATTTGTGTGTGCATGTGTGTGTGTCTGTGTGTTTGTGTGTGTGTGTGTGTGTATGTGTGTACGTGTCTGTGTGTGTGTATATCTGTCTGTGTGTGTATGTGTGCGAGTACATGTACATGTGTGTGCGTGTGTGTCTGTGTGTATATCTGTCTGTGTATGTGCTTACGTGTGTGTGTGTTTCTGTGTGTGCGTGTGTGTGTGCACGCGTGCGTGCGTGTGCATGTGTGTGTGTGCGTGTGTGTGCATGCGTGTGTGTGCGTGTGTATGTGTGTGTGTGTGTGTGCGGGATGTGTTTACTGATCTATGTAATTCTATGTTTTTCATAACACTGGAGGCCATAAATCAGATAATCTCACTATTAATAACACAGGCGTGTTGTTTGTGTTCACTTGAGACGAGTCGGTGGATTTACACTCACACACACACACACACACACACACACACACACACACAGCCATCCATAACCACCAGGAAAAGGCTTATTTTTCTTCTTTCTTGGCTTTTGAAACCCTTTTCCCACAACTCCACCATCTTTCCCAGAGTTTGACCACTCAGCTCTGAGTTATGGTTCTGCTGTTACCGGCCGAGGATCCAGTTGCAGCTGGACTCGGCCTCGGTGCGCACGCTGAACTTTTAGCCTTTCGCTCCTTCCTCACATTAACAGGGTCGACCCTCGTGTTGTCTTCCCGTCAAAATTGAAAATCAACACTTTTTATTGATGTTTTTATCTTTTTCTTACGTTTTTGTCCCTTTTTTTCAATGTTTGTCACTTTCTTTTCACGTTTTCAACACTACGTAAATCTAACTTAGGCCTATTAACTTTAGTTTTACAGTTATTTTTGGAATTTATGGTCAATAAACCTCATTTATAGGAAATTACACCTAATGTTTGAGTTAGAAAATCAGAAATTAGGAATTATTGAGACTAAAATGAAAGGAATGGATGTTGATGGGGGAAAAATAAAAGAGTTTGCAGAATCAAACCATTGAATTATAGCCATTTTTATTAAATATTTATGAATAAATGGTCAAAGTACACAGCAAAAACTGCTTAATTTCTATACAAAGTGAGATTATTTATTCTTTCTTTCGGACAAAGTTCGACATTTTCATTCTTCACTGAATTAATGTAATCTAATTAAGACCAAGAGTCTGTAGAAATACATTAAAAAGAAAAGAAAATGCCTTTCATAATTCAATTTGTTGGATATGATTTCCTTTTGACTGGAATATGTCAACTTTTACTCAATACTATTTCAAAAACACTTCCATTTGTTTTACAATGCTATAAAATTGAATAAGACGCCCCAAAATTAATGAAAGTAGAGATTTGTACTTGGCAAAGAGCGTTGGGTGGAATCAATCATGTTATTTTGGGGAATTACAAAGAACATTGATATAGGACAACATGAGGACAACATGAGGACAACATGGGGACAACATGAGGACAACATGAGGGCAACATGAGGGCAACATGAGGACAACATGAGGACAACATGGGGACAACATGAGGACAACATGAGGACAACATGAGGGCAACATGAGGGCAACATGAGGACAACATGAGGATAACATGGGGACAACATGGGGACAACATGAGGGCAACATGAGGACAACATGAGGACAACATGAGGACAACATGAGGGCAACATGAGGACAACATGAGGACAACATGAGGACAACATGGGGACAACATGAGGACAACATGAAGGCAACATGAGGACAACATGGGGACAACATGAGGACAACATGAAGACAACATGAAGACAACATGAGGGCAACATGAGGACAACATGAAGACAACATGAGGGCAACATGTGGACAACATGAGGACAACATGAAGACAACATGAGGACAACATGAGGACAACATGAAGACAACATGAAGACAACATGAGGACAACATGAAGACAACATGAAGACAACATGAGGGCAACATGAGGACAACATGAGGACAACATGAGGACAACATGAGGACAACATGAAGATAACATAAGGGCAACATGAGGACAACATGAAGACAACATGAGGACAGCATGAGGATAACATGAGGGCAACATGAGGACAACATGGGGACAACATGAGAGCAACATGGGGACAACATGAGGACAACATGAGGACAACATTAGACTACTGTGATTTCAACAGTAATACTTGGACTACTGTGATGTGTAAATCTGAAGTAATAACTGGAGATTTCACATTTTTTACAGTGTAGTGTAAGTTTTAGTACTTTGAGTTCTGCCTAAAACTATAATGCATATGTGAACATGTACGGTCCCTATAACCACACGTAATGTTTGCTCTCTGTAACACACACACACACACACACACACACACACACACACACACACACACACACACACACACACACACACACACACACACAGTGGGTTTGTTCAGTGTTTCCTGGCGGAGGGCAGGTCATGCCTAGGTGGGGAAACTGTGACATGTCAAAGACGCCCTGATTATAACGGGAAAACATCCAAAAATAACACACACACACACACACACATACACACACACACACACACGCACACACACACACACACACACACACACACACACACACACACACACACACACACACACACACACACACACACACACACACACACACACACACACACACACACACACACACACACACACACACACACACACACACACACACACACACACGCACACACACACACACACACACACACACACACACACACACACACACACACACACACACACACACACACACACACACACACACACACACACACACACACACACACACACACACACACACACACACACACACACACACACACACACACACACACACACACACACACACACACACACACACACACACACACACACACACACACACACACACACACACACACACACACACACACACACACACACACACACACACACACACACACGCACACACAGATGCACACTCACATGCATACTCACGCACACAGAGACACACACTCACAGACACACACACACACACACACACACGCATACTTGTTTTTATGTTTGTTGGGGACCAATTTTTTTGCCATCACTTGCGGGGACCACCCTTTCTAAAGGTGCTAGAGGTATGAAAAAAATCAGGTATACTCACCAAAGCCTTGTTAGCTTATACACGACTTCAAACATCTGAATTGATGAAGTAATGACTTCCCCATCATATTTGGGGACGAGTAAAAAAACGAATTAACATTGTTGGTGGGGACCTTATTTGCATGTTATTTACATAATTCACACAAATGCTATGGTCATTAGTGGGGACTTTGCAACAAATAAATTAAATAAAGGTTTAATCTACAAATTGAATCAATTAGAATGAAAAGATGCATACACAGTACATTAATAACAAATGTTTAATAATTCAGATTATCTTAGTTGTTTATAGATAACAGATATGGAGCATGAAGCTTGAAAAGATGAGTGATTCCAAACATCACTTTGGCATATTATACATCTTCACGTCATATCAAAACATGATTTATTTATATTGGAAACTTTTATAGGAATATTTAAGAGAATCAAGTAAATATGAATTGATCTCTCCCTCCTAACTGGTCAAGGCAAATGGCTGTAACCATGGAGACGGGTCTGTTAAAAGAAATGTTTAACACATAAATATTGCATCTTGCTGTTGCTCATGGACGAATTGATTGAACTTTGTAAATCGTAAATTCTTGGAATGTGATCTAGACATACTCTGTACAAAAGCATAACTTATTATGATTTGGCACTATAAACAAATAAATCAAATAAAGCAATGAAAAGCTAGCTACTCATGTACAAAAGATTTAAAGAGCAATTATCTGGATATTTCCAACCCAAAACATACCCACAATAAGACAAACCTATTTAAACCATTTAATTATCAAACACAGTCACAACTATTGTCATATTTCTATTAGCATGCAAACACGTACCAGAATTCTGACAAATCAATGATGGACCTGTTGTTCAGACTCAATCTTTAAGATTAGATGCATGTAAACATGTACCAGACTTCTGATTAATCAATGAAATTCAAAGTAAAGTATGGGCCAGCCAAGCCCTGTCTTTAAATCACACAACTCAAACACAACAGGCTTAGTGGGGACATTTTACACACAATGTAACAGTGTCTAATGGGGACCATTTTGGTCCAAAATGTTTCACACAGTTTTTAATTCAGAAACTGACCAAATGTGTGCTGTGGGGACGTCGTCAGTGTCCAGAAAACACTGATGATTAACCATGGAACAGACCCTTCTGAAGGTTAAGATCTGCCCTAACTAGTCTACTGGACTTCCACAAACCTTCTAGATGCATTACATTAAACTGTTGAGTGTACTGCTTCATACTAGAGCACATTTTATTACACTACCTTCCTCTTCTTAGATAACTAAGACATGAAAAATAACAAACCTGACATATAGAGACTGTACAATGAAATCTGAAGTGATGAACATGAATGTACCTTTAGAGGAGCTTTGTGTTGACCAGTGACATCAATCTGATTGTCTGACAGGGACAAAGGTCTGGATCTGTCTGCAGCAATGCTGTTCCTTTCAATGCTGGTTGTCTGTAAAAACATAATTTATGGTGGCAGCGTTTTAGAATATGAAAATAGAGACATAAATGATCAATTTGATGTAAACACTGAATACTATAGGCAACATGGACCTGTTGTTCAGACACAATCTTTAAGATTAGATGCATGCAAACATGTAATAGACTTCTGAGTAATCAATGAAATTCAAAGTAAAGTATTTCTTACTGGCCAGCCAAGCCCTGTCTTAAAATCACACAACTCGAACACAACAGGCTTAGTGGGGACATTTTACACACAATGTAACAGTGTCTAATGGGGACCATTTTGGACCAAAATGTTTCACACAGATTTTATTCAGAAACTGACCAAATGTGTGATGTGGGGACGCCGTCAGTGTCCAGAAAACACTGATGATTAACCATGGAACAGACCGTTCTGAAGGTTAAGATCTGCCCTAACTAGTCTACTGGACTTCCACAAAACTTCTAGATGGATCACATTAAACTGTTGAGTGTACTACTTCATACTAAAGCATATTTCATTACACTTCCTTCCTCTTCTTAGATAATTAAGACATGAAAAATAACAGACCTGACATATAGAGACTGTACAATAAAATCTGAAGTGATGAACATGAATGTACCTTTATTAGGAGCTTTGTGTTGACCAGTGACATCAATCTGATTGTCAGACAGGGGCAAAGTTCTGGATCTGTCTGCAGCAATGCTGTCCCTTTCAATGCTGGTTGTCTGTAAAAACATATTTATGGTGGCAGAGTTTTAGAATATGAAAATAGAGACATAAATGATCAATTTGATGTAAAGCCCTATCTTTAATCACACAACAGGCTTTGTGGGGACATGTTACACACAATGTAATAGTTTCATATGTGAACCATTTTGGTCCAAAACGTTTCACACAGATTTTATTCAGAAACTGACCAAATGTGTGCTGTGGGGACGTCGTCAGTGTCCAGAGACCACTGATGATTAACCATGGAACAGACCCTTCTGAATGTTAAAATCTGCCCTAACTAGTCTATTGCACTTCCACAAACCTTCTAGATGCATTACATTAAACTTTTGAGTGTACTGCTTCATACTAGAGCATATTTCATTACACTTCCTTCCTCTTCTTACATAATTAAAACATGAAAAATAACAAACCTGACATATAGAGACAGTACAATGAAATCTGAAGTGATGAACATGAATGTACCTTTTGAGGAGCTTTGTGTTGACCAGTGACATCAATCTGATTGTCTGACAGGGACAAAGGTCTGGATCTGTCTGCAGCAATGCTGTCCCTTTCAATGCTGGTCATCTGTAAAAACATTTTATGGTGGCAGAGTTTTAGAATATGAAAATAGAGACATAAATGATCAATTTGATGTAAACACTGAATACTATAGGCAATATGGACATGTTGTTCAGACACAATCTATAAGATTAGATGCATGCAAACATGTACCAGACTTCTGAGTAATCAATCAAATTCAAAGTAAAGTATTTCTTACTGGCCAGCCAAGCCCTGTCTTTAAATCACACAACTCGAACACAACAGGCTTAGTGGGGACATTTTACACACAATGTAACAGTGTCTAATGGGGACCATTTTGGTCAGAAATGTTTCACACAGTTTTTAATTCAGAAACTGACCAAATGTGTGATGTGGGGACGCCGTCAGTGTCCAGAAAACACTGATGATTAACCATGGAACAGACCGTTCTGAAGGTTAAGATCTGCCCTAACTAGTCTACTGGACTTCCACAAACCTTCTAGATGGATCACATTAAACTGTTGAGTGTACTACTTCATACTAGAGCATATTTCATTACACTTCCTTCCTCTTCTTAGATAATTAAGACATGAAAAATAACAAACCTGACATATAGAGACTGTACAATAAAATCTGAAGTGATGAACATGAATGTACCTTTTGATGAGCTTTGTGTTGACCAGTGACATCAATCTGATTGTCAGACAGGGGCAAAGGTCTGGATCTGTCTGCAGCAATGCTGTCCCTTTCAATGCTGGTTGTCTGTAAAAACATATTTATGGTGGCAGCGTTTTAGAATATGAAAATAGAGACATAAATGATCAATTTGATGTAAACACTGAATACTATAGGCAACATGGACCTGTTGTTCAGACACAATCTATACGATTAGATGCATGCAAACATGTACCAGACTTCTGAGTAATCAATCAAATTCAAAGTAAAGTATTTCTTACTGGCCAGCCAAGCCCTGTCTTAAAATCACACAACATGCTTTTTGTTGACATTTTACACACAATGTAACAGTATCTAATGGGGACCATTTTGGTTCAAAATGTTTCACACAGTTTTTAATTCAGAAACTGACCAAATGTGTGCTGTGGGGACGTCGTCAGTGTCCAGAAAACACTGATGATTAACCATGAAACAGACCCTCCTGAAGGTTAAGATCTGCCCTAACTAGTCTACTGGACTTCTAGAAACCTTCTAGATGCATTACATTAAACTGTTGAGTGTACTGCTTCATGCTAGAACACATTTCATTACACTTCCTTCCTCTTCTTACATACTTAAGACGTGAAAAAAAAGAAACCTGACAAAAAGAGACTGTACAATGAAATCTGAAGTGATGAACATGAATGTACCTTTTGAGTAGCTTTGTGTTGACCAGTGACATCAATCTGATTGTCTGACAGGGGCAAAGGTCTGGATCTGTCTGCAGCAATGCTGTCCCTTTCAATGCTGGTTGTCTGCAAAAACATATTTATGGTGGCAGAGTTTTAGAATATGAAAATAGAGACATAAATGATCAATTTGATGTAAAGCCCTGTCTTAATTACACAACTCGAACACAACAGGCTTAGTGGGGACATTTTACACACGATGTAACAGTTTCGTATGTGAACCATTTTGGTCCAAAATGTTTCACACAGTTTTTAATTCAGAAACTGACCAAATGTGTGATGTGGGGACGTCGTCAGTGTCCAGAAAACACTGATGATTAACCATGGAACAGACCCTTCTGAAGGTTAAGATCTGCCCTAACTATTCTACTGGACTTCCACAAACCTTCTAGATGCATTACATTAAACGTTTGAGTGTACTGCTTCATACTAGAGCACATTTTATTACACTACCTTCCTCTTCTTAGATAACTAAGACATGAAAAAAAACAAACCTGACATATAGAGACTATACAATGAAATCTGAAGTGATGAACATGAATGTACCTTTATTAGGAGCTTTGTGTTGACCAGTGACATCAATCTGATTGTCAGACAGGGACAAAGGTCTGGTTCTGTCTGCAGCAATGCTGTCCCTTTCAACGCTGGTTGTCTGCAAAAACATATTTATGGTGGCAGAGTTTTAGAATATGAAAATAGAGACATAAATGATCAATTTGATGTAAAGCCCTGTCCTAATTACACAACTCAAACACAACAGGCTTAGTGGGGACATTTTACACACAATGTAACAGTGTCATATGTGAACCATTTTGGTCCAAAATGTTTCACACAGATTTTATTCAGAAACTGACCAAATGTGTGCTGTGGGGACGTCGTCAGTGTCCAGAAAACACTGATGATTAACCATGGAACAGACCCTTCTGAAGGTTAAGATCTGCCATAACTAGTCTACTGGACTTCCACAAACCTTCTAGATGCATTACATTAAACTGTTGAGTGTACTGCTTCATACTAGAGCACATTTTATTACACTACCTTCCTCTTCTTAGATAACTAAGACATGAAAAATAACAGACCTGACATATAGAGACTGTACAATGAAATCTGAAGTGATGAACATGAATGTACCTTTATTAGGAGCTTTGTGTTGACCAGTGACATCAATCTGATTGTCTGACAGGGACAAAGGTCTGGATCTGTCTGCAGCAATGCTGTCCCTTTCAACGCTGGTTGTCTGCAAAAACATATTTATGGTGGCAGAGTTTTAGAATATGAAAATAGAGACATAAATGATCAATTTGATGTTAAGCCCTGTCTTTAATCACACAACTCAAACACAACAGGCTTTGTGGGGACATTTTACACACGATGTAACAGTGTCATATGTGAACCATTTTGGTCCAAAATGTTTCACACAGATTTTATTCAGAAACTGACCAAATGTGTGCTGTGGGGACGTCGTCAGTGTCCAGAAAACACTGATGATTAACCATGGAACAGACCCTTCTGAAGGTTAAGATCTGCCCTAACTAGTCTACTGGACTTCCACAAACCTTCTAGATGCATTACATTAAACTGTTGAGTGTACTGCTTCATACTAGAGCACATTTTATTACACTACCTTCCTCTTCTTAGATAACTAAGACATGAAAAATAACAGACCTGACATATAGAGACTGTACAATGAAATCTGAAGTGATGAACATGAATGTACCTTTTGATGAGCTTTGTGTTGACCAGTGACATCAATCTGATTGTCTGACAGGGACAAAGGTCTGGATCTGTCTGCAGCAATGCTGTCCCTTTCAATGCTGGTTGTCTGTAAAAACATATTTATGGTGGCAGAGTTTTAGAATATGAAAATAGAGACATAAATGATCAATTTGATGTTAAGCCCAGTCTTTAATCACACAACTCAAACACAACAGGCTTTGTGGGGACATTTTACACACAATGTAACAGTGTCTAATGGGGACCATTTTGGTCCAAAATGTTTCACACAGATTTTATTCAGAAACTGACCAAATGTGTGATGTGGGGACGTCGTCAGTGTCCAGAAAACACTGATGATTAACCATGGAAAAGACCCTTCTGAAGGTTAAGATCTGCCCTAACTAGTCTACTGGACTTCCACAGACCTTCTAGATGCATTACATTAAACTGTTGAGTGTACTGCTTCATACTAGAGCACATTTTATTACACTACCTTCCTCTTCTTAGATAACTAAGACATGAAAAATAACAAACCTGACATATAGAGACTATACAATGAAATCTGAAGTGATGAACATGAATGTACCTTTATTAGGAACTTTGTGTTGACCAGTGACATCAATCTGATTGTCTGACAGGGACAAAGGTCTGGTTCTGTCTGCAGCAATGCTGTTCCTTTCAAGGCTGGTTGTCTGTAAAAACATATTTATGGTGGCAGAGTTTTAGAATATGAAAATAGAGACATAAATGATCAATTTGATGTAAAGCCCTGTCTTAATTACACAACTCAAACACAACAGGCTTTGTGGGGACATTTTACACACAATGTAACAGTTTCGTATGTGAACCATTTTGGTCCAAAATGTTTCACACAGTTTTTAATTCAGAAACTGACCAAATGTGTGATGTGGGGACGTCGTCAGTGTCCAGAAAACACTGATGATTAACCATGGAACAGACCCTTCTGAAGGTTAAGATCCGCCCTAACTAGTCTACTGGACTTCCACAAACCTTCTAGATGCATTACATTAAACTGTTGAGTGTACTGCTTCATACTAGAGCACATTTTATTACACTACCTTCTTCTTCTTAGATAACTAAGACATGAAAAATAACAAACCTGACATATACAGACTGTACAATGAAATCTGAAGTGATGAACATGAATGTACCTTTTGAGGAGCTTTGTGTTGACCAGTGACATCAATCTGATTGTCTGACAGGGACAAAGGTCTGGATCTGTCTGCAGCAATGCTGTTCCTTTCAAGGCTGGTTGTCTGTAAAAACATATTTATGGTGGCAGAGTTTTAGAATATGAAAATAGAGACATAAATGATCAATTTGATGTAAAGCCCTGTCTTAATTACACAACTCAAACACAACAGGCTTTGTGGGGACATTTTACACACGATGTAACAGTTTCGTATGTGAACCATTTTGGTCCAAAATGTTTCACACAGTTTTTAATTCAGAAACTGACCAAATGTGTGATGTGGGGACGTCGTCAGTGTCCAGAAAACACTGATGATTAACCATGGAACAGACCCTTCTGAAGGTTAAGATCTGCCCTAACTAGTCTACTGGACTTCCACAAACCTTCTAGATGCATTATATTAAACTTTTGAGTGTACTAATTCATACTATAGTACATCAAGCACAAGAATTCCTTCCTGTTCTTAGCTACTTAAATTTCTTAAATATCTGATTTGCCTGCAGTCAGAACATAGCCTAATATTGATATCTTCCAACATATGCTATTAGCTGGGCTACATCACAGCAAAATAACTTACAATTATTTATTGTCTTGAATACTCACATTTTCTTGTATCTTGTAGCCACTATCCACTTGAGCACATGTTGTTAATGCAGCTCGGATTAGAGAAAACACACTGCAACAACAAAGTTGTTACTGTAAATACATTTAACGCAACCCTCTGAGTCTTCTTTTTTCTTTATCAATACCTGTCACCCCATTTTAGCAACTCAATTCCATGAGCATATGTTGACAGAAGCTAGCTAGCTGTTAAGTTTCCTTTAATAAAAAGGTACACTTGACTTCCTGTGGGATTTCAAATTAAAAGCCCCAAAACGGAAGCTACAGTCTCTTTTCATTTTCTTGTGAATTAGATCCACTATTTTAGATTGCCCTGTGAAATATTGTCATTTAAAATTACTTCAATCTTTTTTAAGCACCTTAGTCATAAGCCTCAATTTATGTTCAAATTTAGTACTTCATACATTCACTTAAATATACCATCATTGCAAATATTGATCAGGAATTCATAACAAAAATAATAAAACACATTCATATAAGCTAGAATATTATGAATAAAACCATTTTAACAAAATAATAAGACTATATAATTAGCAATGTCTTTTAAGTTTGCATTCAACACCTTTACAATGAATTGTATACAAAAACCAAAATGAGGCCTACATTCTGCGTCTACAGGATAGTAAGCCTATTCCTAACTAGCTATTATGCAAACTAATTAGAGCTAATTAACCTATTTTAGCACTAAACACTGGTTGTAATGGTTCATTGCATGCCTTCAAATATCCCACTACCACAAATAAATTCACTTACCTTCTGTTTCGCTTTAGTTTCTCTGTACAATTCATTAGCCCATTAGCTGTAATCTTGTGCAAACAATCTTACTCATCCAGAAGGTGAATTGTGACCTTTAAGATGAGACATGCCTTCAATAACGTCTTTTTTTAGACTTGTAGTGAAAACAAAGTCCAAAATACAGATAGGAGCCTGGTTAGTAAGCTTCACCATCAGCTAACTGATATGAGCCTGGTTAGTTAGCTTCACCGTGAGCTGACTGAGAGGAGCCTGGTTAGTTAACTTCACCACGAGCTGACTGAGAGGAGCCTGGTTAGTTAGCTTCACCATGAGCTGACTGAGGGGAACCTGGTTAGTTATTTTCATCGTGAGCTGACTGAGGGGAGCCTGGTTAGTTAGCTTCACCGTGAGCTGACTGAGGGGAGCCTGGTTAGTTAGTTTCATCGTGAGCTGACTGAGGGGAGCCTGGTTAGTTAGTTTCACCGTGAGCTGACTGAGAGGAGCCTGGTTAGTTAGTTTCACCGTGAGCTGACTGAGAGGAGCCTGGTTAGTTTCACTGTGAGCTGACTGAGGGGACAGTTTTGTGGGGAAAAGTAAGCTTGAGGCAGCAGCAAGCATGGCCATCTCCACCTTGATGAAGGTGCCGTGCCATGCTTTCAGGTATGGAGAAGTTGTGGCATCAGAGCACAGCTGTGATGGTCTATTCAATGAGAGAAACAGATATGCTCAGGATCTCAAAAGCTGAGGCCGTCACAACTGACAATGTAAGAGTCTAAGCACAGCTAATCTACATATGGTCCTGGAATGGAAAATTATACTTTAGAAAGCTGTGACATCTGCTGTTGTTCTTGTTCTGTGTCCATACAACTGTCTAGCACGGGTTTTGTCTGCGACCTTTTACATGATATGCCAATGTTACTGCAGGTGTAGGCCTTATATCCCTGCCATGGAGAAGTTTTGGCTTCAGAGAACAGTTACATATTTTGTATGATATAATTACTATACAGTGCTAAACAAATCTGTACATTATTGGATCCTAAAGTGGTTTTGAGTCCCTCAGGCTGGCAGGCAGGTACATATTTAGCTGTCAGTGGAGCTGCTGTCCATTCTCCTGAACTACAAGCTTCTTTTGTGATGTTAACTTTGGGGAGTATTATTGTTTTTTTATTTTTCCAAGGTGTAAATCTCTAAATGAAGATAATGTTTCACAGTGGAGGAGGACGTGCATCTCTGCCTGACCCAGTTGGTGGTCACTGTGTCTTTATTTAGCCAGGATCTGTCTCTGGTATGGTCTTTTGAATGATTAGTTTTGTTCTGTTGTGTTGTTATGAACCAGTGCCGCCTCAAGCTTACTTTTCCCCACAAAACAGTCCCCTCAGTCTGACGGTGAAGCTGACTGATGGGAGCCTGGTTAGTTAGCTTCACCGTGAGCTGACTGAGGGGACAGTTTTGTGGGGAAAAGTAAGCTTGAGGCAGCAGCAAGCATGGCCATCTCCACCTTGATGAAGGTGCCGTGCCATGCTTTCTGTTATGGAGAAGTTGTGGCATCAGAGCACAGCTGTGATGGTCTATTCAATGAGAGAAACAGATATGCTCAGGATGTCAAAAGCTGAGGCCGTCACAACTGACAGTGTAAGAGTCTAAGCACAGCTACTATACATATGGTCCTGTAATGGAAAATTATACTTTAGAAAGCTGTGACATCTGCTGTTGTTCTTGTTCTGTGTCCATACAACTGTCTAGCACGGGTTTTGTCTGCGACCTTTTACATGATATACCAATGTTACTGCAGGTGTAGGCCTTATATCCCTGCCATGGAGAAGTTTTGGCTTCAGAGAACAGTTACATATTTTGTATGATATAATTACTATACAGTGCTAAACAAATCTGTACATTATTGGATCCTAAAGTGGTTTTGAGTCCCTCAGGCTGGCAGGCAGGTACATATTTAGCTGTCAGTGGAGCTGCTGTCCATTCTCCTGAACTACAAGCTTCTTTTCTGTGATGTTAACTTTGGGGAGTATTATTGTTTTTTATTTTTCCAAGGTGTAAATCTCTAAATGAAGATAATGTTTCACAGTGGAGGAGGAAATGCATCTCTGCCTGACCCAGTTGGTGGTCACTGTGTCTTTATTTAGCCAGGATCTGTCTCTGGTATGGTCTTTTGAATGATTAGTTTTGTTCTGTTGTGTTGTTATGAACCAGTGCCGCCTCAAGCTTACTTTTCCCCACAAAACAGTCCCCTCAGTCTGACGGGGAAGCTGACTGATGGGAGCCTGGTTAGTTAGCTTCACCGTGAGCTGACTGAGAGGAGCCTGGTTAGTTTCACTGTGAGCTGACTGAGGGGACAGTTTTGTGGGGAAAAGTAAGCTTGAGGCAGCAGCAAGCATGGCCATCTCCACCTTGATGAAGGTGCCGTGCCATGCTTTCTGTTATGGAGAAGTTGTGGCATCAGAGCACAGCTGTGATGGTCTATTCAATGAGAGAAACAGATATGCTCAGGATCTCAAAAGCTGAGGCCGTCACAACTGACAGTGTAAGAGTCTAAGCACAGCTACTATACATATGGTCCTGGAATGGAAAATTATACTTTAGAAAGCTGTGACATCTGCTGTTGTTCTTGTTCTGTGTCCATACAACTGTCTAGCATGGGTTTTGTCTGCGACCTTTTACATGATATGCCAATGTTACTGCAGGTGTAGGCCTTATATCCCTGCCATGGAGAAGTTTTGGCTTCAGAGAACAGTTACATATTTTGTATGATATAATTACTATACAGTGCTAAACAAGTCTGTACATTATTGGATCCTAAAGTGGTTTTGAGTCCCTCAGGCTGGCAGGCAGGTACATATTTAGCTGTCAGTGGAGCTGCTGTCCATTCTCCTGAACTACCAGTTTCTTTTGTGATGTTAACTTTGGGAAGTTTTATTGTTCTTTTTATTTTTCCAAGGTGTAAATCTCTAAATGAAGATAATGTTTCACAGTGGAGGAGGACGTGCATCTCTGCCTGACCCAGTTGGTGGTCACTGTGTCTTTATTTAGCCAGGATCTGTCTCTGGTATGGTCTTTTGAATGATTAGTTTTGTTCTGTTGTGTTGTTATGAACCAGTGCCGCCTCAAGCTTACTTTTCCCCACAAAACAGTCCCCTCAGTCTGACGGGGAAGCTGACTGAGAGGAGCCTGGTTAGTTAGCTTCACCGTGAGCTGACTGAGGGGACAGTTTTGTGGGGAAAAGTAAGCTTGAGGCAGCAGCAAGCATGGCCATCTCCACCTTGATGAAGGTGCCGTGCCATGCTTTCTGTTATGGAGAAGTTGTGGCATCAGAGCACAGCTGTGATGGTCTATTCAATGAGAGAAACAGATATGCTCAGGATCTCAAAAGCTGAGGCCGTCACAACTGACAGTGTAAGAGTCTAAGCACAGCTACTATACATATGGTCCTGTAATGGAAAATTATACTTTAGAAAGCTGTGACATCTGCTGTTGTTCTTGTTCTGTGTCCATACAACTGTCTAGCACGGGTTTTGTCTGCGACCTTTTACATGATATGCCAATGTTACTGCAGGTGTAGGCCTTATATCCCTGCCATGGAGAAGTTTTGGCTTCAGAGAACAGTTACATATTTTGTATGATATAATTACTATACAGTGCTAAACAAATCTGTACATTATTGGATCCTAAAGTGGTTTTGAGTCCCTCAGGCTGGCAGGCAGATACATATTTAGCTGTCAGTGGAGCTGCTGTCCATTCTCCTGAACTACCAGTTTCTTTTGTGATGTTAACTTTGGGAAGTTTTATTGTTGTTTTTCCAAGGTGTAAATCTCTTAATGAAGATAATGTTTCACAGTGGAGGAGGACGTGCATCTCTGCCTGACCCAGTTGGTGGTCACTGTGTCTTTATTTAGCCAGGATCTGTCTCTGGTATGGTCTTTTGAATGATTAGTTTTGTTCTGTTGTGTTGTTATGAACCAGTGCCGCCTCAAGCTTACTTTTCCCCACAAAACAGTCCCCTCAGTCTGACGGGGAAGCTGACTGATGGGAGCCTGGTTAGTTAGCTTCACCGTGAGCTGACTGAGGGGACAGTTTTGTGGGGAAAAGTAAGCTTGAGGCAGCAGCAAGCATGGCCATCTCCACCTTGATGAAGGTGCCGTGCCATGCTTTCTGGTATGGAGAAGTTGTGGCATCAGAGCACAGCTGTGATGGTCTATTCAATGAGAGAAACAGATATGCTCAGGATCTCAAAAGCTGAGGCCGTCACAACTGACAGTGTAAGAGTCTAAGCACAGCTACTATACATATGGTCCTGTAATGGAAAATTACACTTTAGAAAGCTGTGACATCTGCTGTTGTTCTTGTTCTGTGTCCATACAACTGTCTAGCACAGGTTTTGTCTGCGACCTTTTACATGATATGCCAATGTTACTGCAGGTGTAGGCCTTATATCCCTGCCATGGAGAAGTTTTGGCTTCAGAGAACAGTTACATATTTTGTATGATATAATTACTATACAGTGCTAAACAAATCTGTACATTATTGGATCCTAAAGTGGTTTTGAGTCCCTCAGGCTGGCAGGCAGATACATATTTAGCTGTCAGTGGAGCTGCTGTCCATTCTCCTGAACTACCAGTTTCTTTTGTGATGTTAACTTTGGGAAGTTTTATTGTTGTTTTTCCAAGGTGTAAATCTCTTAATGAAGATAATGTTTCACAGTGGAGGAGGACGTGCATCTCTGCCTGACCCAGTTGGTGGTCACTGTGTCTTTATTTAGCCAGGATCTGTCTCTGGTATGGTCTTTTGAATGATTAGTTTTGTTCTGTTGTGTTGTTATGAACCAGTGCCGCCTCAAGCTTACTTTTCCCCACAAAACAGTCCCCTCAGTCTGACGGGGAAGCTAACTAACCAGGCTCCCATCAGTCAGCTCACGGTGAAGCTGACTGATGGGTTTTGTCGGCGACCTTGTACATGATATGCCATTGTTACTGCAGATGTAGGCCTTATATTCTTGCCATTTTATAAAATAATCAATTTTCATCAGCTTTAAATATTATATATTATTATTACTTAGGGCCTGATCATTTATTTTGTTTGTTTATTCTCCAGTATATACATCTCAGCAATGTAGAACCTATGTACACAAAACTTTCCAGTTAGACAGAGCAATATTCTGAAGATATGTTCAGAGGGATTTGTTAATAAATCATAAATAACAAATAAATCATTGATGGTCTGATTCATGTGACATTGTAATCAAATTAATATGCCAAGGCTATGGACAGTATATTTTGATATCTTAGATAATGAAAGCAGATATCCTGAAATCCATTTTATAATTTTTTCATCTTGTGTGTAAACAGAAAGAAAAAATAATTTTGCACCTGGTTTTATCATATGTTCAGATCTATCTACCAAAAATATATGCAAAATTATTGAGAAAATGTCTAAGTAGCATAATTTAACATGCAAATTTCAGAAACTTGCAATACATTTTTTTTATATACTTGTGTAAGTAGTCAACTTAGGAAGTTTCATGTTGATATCTATTATTTTAAAATTTTACCCTATTCACCAGTAGCCTAAACACTGAATTACTTTTTGCTGCTGAAATCATCTCTAATGAGGACCAGGAAGTGGGCGGTAACTAACCATATTTGGAATATGTGTGTGTGAAGCAATGAGTGCGTTACCAGTCTCAACCTTCAGGGGGCGATGGTGAGCACACCATTCACACACACACACTAAGTGAAAACCATGTATTTTGGGCCAATGCTAAAAATCACATAGGCACCATTAGAATGACTTCAGCATTCATTTAAAAAGGTTTCCTTTATGGGGACCCGATTTTTTGTCCCCATACCGCAAGTGGTCCCCATGACGTGACTGTGTAAACAAATTCTTGTCCCCACAATGTGATGAATACAAGCACACACACACACACACACACACACATACACATGCACACGTGTATGTAAAGACTCATGGGAACTGAAAGCATCTGTAGTTTGGAGCTCATCAGCACTGCCACATCAGGATTTTAACATCTATGTTGTACTGCCGTCCCCATTATACCATGAAACTATGAAACGGGACTAAAGTATTACAGCAATTAATCTAATAGTAGTCGGCTCCTGTCGTCCTCCTGTTGTCCTCCTGTCATCCTCCTGTCGTCCTCCTGTTGTCCTCCTGCCGTCCTCCTGTCGTCCTTCTGTCGTCCTCCTGTTGTCCTCCTGTCGTCGTCCTGTCGTCCTCTTGTTGTCCTCCTGCCGTCCTCCTGTCGTCCTTCTGTCGTCCTCCTGTTGTCCTCCTGTAGTCGTCCTCCTGTTTTCCTCCTGTTGTCCTCCTGCCTCCTCCTGTCGTCCTTCTGTCGTCCTCCTGTTGTCCTCCTGTTGTCCTCCTATTGTCCTCCTGTCGTCCTCCTGTTGTCCTCCTGTCGTCCTCCTGTCGTCCTCCTGTTGTCCTCCTGTTGTCGTCCTCCTGGTTTCCTCCTGTTGTCGTCCTCCTGTTGTCCTCCTGTTTTCCTCCTGTTGTCCTCCTGCCATCCTCCTGTCATCCTCCTGTCGTCCTCCTGTCGTCCTCCTGTTGTCCTCCTGTTGTCGTCCTCTTGTTGTCCTCCTGTTTTCCTCCTGTTGTCCTCCTGCCGTCCTCCTGTCATCCTCCTGTCGTCCTCCTGTTGTCCTCCTGTTGTCGTCCTCCTGTTGTCCTCCTGTTTTCCTCCTGTTGTCCTCCTGCCGTCCTCCTGTCATCCTCCTGTCGTCCTCCTGTCGTCCTCCTGTCGTCCTCCTGTTGTCGTCCTCTTGTTGTCCTCCTGTTTTCCTCTTGTTGTCCTCCTGCCGTCCTCCTGTCGTCCTCCTGTCGTCCTCCTGTTGTCCTCCTGTTGTCCTCCTGTTGTTGTCCTCCTGTTATCCTCCTGTTGTCCTCCTGTTGTCGTCCTCCTGTCGTCCTCCTGTTGTCCTTGGGTCAAATTTAACCCCTTTAAATTAAAAAAATACACCCAAAAATGAATTAAATTACCATAAAAATGGATTGGATTCCTTACAACGCTCTTTATAAATACAACTGATCACTTCCTCTGAACTTAACTATTAAAAATAAAATAATTGATAAGTCAAAATAATTCATAATGTCTGCTTTTTTACACTCTACATATTAAGTATAATTCTCCATAAATGAGGTTTATTGACCATGAATTCCAAAAAGTAGTAAAACTAGATTGAAAAAGGGACAAAAATGTCACATTTCTGTCCCTTTTTGAGGCAAAATAATTCATAATTTCTGCTTTTTTATCTCTAATATGAGGTATAATTCTCCATAAATGAGGGTTATTGACCATGAAGTCCATAAAGTAGTAAAACTATTAAGGTGGTGGTGGTGGAAACTAAACACAAAAAGTCTAATAAATGGATTGGATTCCTTCCAACGCTCTTGGCAAATACAACTGATCACTTTCATTCTTCTGGTCTTAACTAGTGAGTAAGCAGCTAGCGGTCTGCAGCTAATTTGGCTAACCGCTAGCTGATAATGTCTGTCCCCGTCCCCACGTCCCCCCCGATGTGAGTCGGGTGCAGATTTGAGTCGGGCACGCTCAGATTTAACCGGTTTACGACATAACTGTCACACTGAAAATTGTAAAAATCCATGAAATAAAACAAGTGTTCTCATTACAAACAATAACAGAAGAGATTTCCCCGAAATGTGCTTCAGTTGATCCAGACTACGAGGAGGACGGAGGGGGGCTCGAGGCCAGCACCAAGGCAACAGGTTGACACAGTTCAGCCAGCTCAGTGTTGCTGTTGGCAACACATGTTGGCACACACACACACACACACACACACACACACACACACACACACACACACACACACACACACACACACACACACACACATATCACAGCAGAGGTGACCTCACTTCTGTAAAGTTTGTGCTAACATATAATCACCCACTGAATGACCAGAGCTGGCTTTATAGACTCCCAGAGAGAGGAATTAAACACACACACACACACACACACACACACACACACACACACACACACACACACACACACACACACACACACACACACACACACACACACACACACACACACACACACACACACACACACACACACACACACACACACACACACACACACACACACACACACACACACACACACACACACACACACACATAAAATAATATGCATGCACACAAACACTCCTTCTCCAAATACATGTGACTCGCTGTAACTGCCCACTTAAAGCTTCAAAATCCACAAAAAAAAACTGCAGTTTTAACCTCAGACGCCACCACAGAAGAAGAATTAAAACAGCCTTTCGGCGGCGGCCGTCTCGTTTCCAAGACAACCACATTAGGGAAAAAGAATATTTATGTATACGACAATTTACACTTCGTTAAATCAGGACGGAGGAGTCGGACTACTGTAACACTTAAATGTGAGCAGACGGTCCAGATATTTTCAAAATGAAGTGCTGCATTAATGCAAAATGAGTCGTAATGTATTAAAACTTCATAGTTGAAATATTACACACACACTCTCGCACTCATGCACACACACACACACACTCGCACTCATGCTCACACACACACACACTCTCGCACTCATGCACACACACACACACACACTCGCACTCATGCACACACACACACACACTCTCGCACTCATGCACACACACACACACACTCTCGCACTCATGCACACACACACACACACTCTCGCACTCATGCACACACACACACACACTCTCGCACTCATGCACACACACACACACACTCGCACTCATGCTCACACACACTCGCATTCATGCACACACACACTCGCATTCATGCACACACACACACTCGCATTCATGCACACACACACAAACTCGCATTCATGCACACACACACTCGCACTCATGCACACACACACACACACTCGCACATATGCAAACACACACACTCGCACTCATGCACACACACACACACTCGCACGCATACACACACACACACTCGCACTCATGCACACACACACACTCACACTCATGCACACACACACACACTCACATTCATGCACACACACACACACACACTCGCACTCATGCTCACACACACACTCGCACTCATGCACACACACACACTCGCATTCATGCTCACACACACACACTCGCACGCATGCACACACACACACTCGTACACATGCACACACACACACACTCGCACTCATGCACACACACACACTCGCACTCATGCACACACACACACTCACACTCATGCACACACACACACTCGCATTCATGCACACACACACACTCGCACTTATGCACACACACACACTCGCACTCACACACACACACACACTCGCACTCATGCACACACACACACACTTACTCATGCACACACACACACTCTTACTCACGCACACACACACACTCGCATTCATGCACACACACACACTCGCATTCATGCACACACACACACTCGCACTCATGCACACACACACACTCGCATTCATGCACACACACACACTCACATTCATGCACACACACACACTCACACTCATGCACACACACACTCACACTCATACTACACACACACACTCGCACTCATGCACACACACACACACTCGCACATCATGCACACACACACACTCGCACTCATGCACACACACACTCACACTCATGCACACACACACACACTCGCACGCATACACACACACACACTTGCACTCATGCACACACACACTCACACTCATGCACACACACACACTCTCGCACGCATGCACACACACACACTTGCACTCATGCGCACACACACACACTCACACTCATGCACACACACACTCGCACTCATGCACACACACACTCACACGCATACACACACACACACACTCGCACTCATGCACACACACACACTCGCACACATGCACAAACACACTTGCACTCATGCACACACACACACTTGCACACATGCACACACACACACACACTCACACTCATGCACACACACACTCGCACTCATGCACACACACACACTCGCACTCATGCACACACACACACTCGCATTCATGCTCACACACACTCGCACTCATGCACACACACACTCGCACTCATGCACACACACACATACTCGCACTCATGCTCACACACACTCGTACACATGCACACACACACACTCACACTCATGCACACACACACACACTCGCACGCATGCACACACACACACACACTCTCACTCATGCACACACACACACTCGCACTCATGCACACACACACATACTCGCACTCATGCTCACACACACTCGCACTCATGCACACACACACTCGTACACATGCACACACACACACACTCGCACGCATGCACACACACACACACACACTCTCACTCATGCACACACACACACTCACACTCATGCACACACACACACACTCGCACACACTCGCACTCATGCACACACACACACACCGCACTCATGCACACACACACACTCACATTCACGCACACACACACACTCTTATTCATGCACACACACACACTCTTATTCATGCACACACACACACACTACGCATTCATGCACACACACACACTCGCATTCATGCACACACACACACTCGCACTCATGCTCACACACACACTCGCACTCATGCTCACACACACTCGCACTCATGCACACACACACACACTCGCACTCATGCACACACACACACTCGCACTCATGCACACACACACTCGCACTCATGCACACACACACACACTCGCACGCATGCACACACACACACTTGCACTCATGCACACACACACACTCGCACTCATGCACACACACACTCGCACTCATGCACACACACACACACTCGCACGCATGCACACACACACACTTGCACTCATGCACACACACACTCGCACTCATGCACACACACACACACTCGCACGCATGCACACACACACACTTGCACTCATGCGCACACACACACACTCGCACTCATGCACACACACACTCGCACTCATGCACACACACACTCGCACGCATGCACACACACACACACTCGCACTCATGCACACACACACACTCGCACTCATGCACAAACACACTTGCACTCATGCACACACACACACTTGCACTCATGCACACACACACACACACTCGCACTCATGCACACACACACTCGCACTCATGCACACACACACACTCGCACTCATGCACACACACACACTCGCATTCATGCTCACACACACTCGCACTCATGCACACACACACTCGCACTCATGCACACACACACATACTCGCACTCATGCTCACACACACTCGCACTCATGCACACACACACTCGTACACATGCACACACACACACTCGCACTCATGCACACACACACACACTCGCACGCATGCACACACACACACACACTCTCACTCATGCACACACACACACTCGCACTCATGCACACACACACATACTCGCACTCATGCTCACACACACTCGCACTCATGCACACACACACTCGTACACATGCACACACACACACACTCGCACGCATGCACACACACACACACACACTCTCACTCATGCACACACACACACTCACACTCATGCACACACACACACACTCGCACACACTCGCACTCATGCACACACACACACCCGCACTCATGCACACACACACACTCGCATTCATGCACACACACACACTCTTATTCATGCACACACACACACTCTTATTCATGCACACACACACACACTCGCATTCATGCACACACACACACTCGCATTCATGCACACACACACACTCGCACTCATGCTCACACACACACTCGCACTCATGCTCACACACACTCGCACTCATGCACACACACACACACTCGCACTCATGCACACACACACACTCGCACTCATGCACACACACACTCGCACTCATGCACACACACACACACTCGCACGCATGCACACACACACACTTGCACTCATGCACACACACACACTCGCACTCATGCACACACACACACACTCGCACGCATGCACACACACACACACTTGCACTCATGCGCACACACACACACTCGCACTCATGCACACACACACTCGCACTCATGCACACACACACTCGCACGCATGCACACACACACACACTCGCACTCATGCACACACACACACTCGCACTCATGCACAAACACACTCGCATTCATGCACACACACACACTCGCATTCATGCACACACACACACTCGCACTGATGCACACACACACACTCGCATTCATGCACACACACACACTCGCATTCATGCACACACACACACTCGCATTCATGCACACACACACTCGCACTCATGCTCACACACACACTCGCACTCATGCACACACACACACACTCGCACTCATGCACACACACACACTCGCACTCATGCACACACACACTCGCACTCATGCACACACACACACACTCGCACGCATGCACACACACACACTTGCACTCATGCACACACACACTCGCACTCATGCACACACACACACACTCGCACGCATGCACACACACACACTTGCACTCATGCGCACACACACACACTCGCACTCATGCACACACACACTCGCACTCATGCACACACACACTCGCACGCATGCACACACACACACACTCGCACTCATGCACACACACACACTCGCACTCATGCACAAACACACTTGCACTCATGCACACACACACACTTGCACTCATGCACACACACACACACACTCGCACTCATGCACACACACACTCGCACTCATGCACACACACACACTCGCACTCATGCACACACACACACTCGCATTCATGCTCACACACACTCGCACTCATGCACACACACACTCGCACTCATGCACACACACACATACTCGCACTCATGCTCACACACACTCGCACTCATGCACACACACACTCGTACACATGCACACACACACACTCGCACTCATGCACACACACACACACTCGCACGCATGCACACACACACACACACTCTCACTCATGCACACACACACACTCGCACTCATGCACACACACACATACTCGCACTCATGCTCACACACACACTTGCACTCATGCACACACACACACTCGCACTCATGCACACACACACACACTCGCACGCATGCACACACACACACACTTGCACTCATGCGCACACACACACACTCGCACTCATGCACACACACACTCGCACTCATGCACACACACACTCGCACGCATGCACACACACACACACTCGCACTCATGCACACACACACACTCGCACTCATGCACAAACACACTTGCACTCATGCACACACACACACTTGCACTCATGCACACACACACACACACTCGCACTCATGCACACACACACTCGCACTCATACACACACACACACTCGCACTCATGCACACACACACACTCGCATTCATGCTCACACACACTCGCACTCATGCACACACACACTCGCACTCATGCACACACACACTCGCACTCATGCACACACACACTCGTACACATGCACACACACACACTCGCACTCATGCACACACACACACACACTCGCACGCATGCACACACACACACACACTCTCACTCATGCACACACACACATTCGCACTCATGCACACACACACATACTCGCACTCATGCTCACACACACTCGCACTCATGCACACACACACTCGTACACATGCACACACACACACACTCGCACGCATGCACACACACACACACTCGCACACACTCGCACTCATGCACACACACACACCCGCACTCATGCACACACACACACTCGCACTCATGCACACACACACACACTCGCACTCATGCACACACACACACTCGCACTCATGCACACACACACACACGCACTCATGCACACACACACACTCGCACTCATGCACACACACACACACTCGCACTCATGCACACACACACTCGCACTCATGCACACACACACACACGCACTCATGCACACACACACACTCGCACTCATGCATACACACACACACTCGCACTCATGCTCACACACACACTCGCACTCATGCTCACACACACTCGCACTCATGCACACACACACACACTCGCACTCATGCACACACACACACTCGCACTCATGCACACACACACTCGCACTCATGCACACACACACACACTCGCACGCATGCACACACACACACTTGCACTCATGCACACACACACACTTGCACTCATGCACACACACACACACTCGCACGCATGCACACACACACACTTGCACTCATGCGCACACACACACACTCGCACTCATGCACACACACACTCGCACTCATGCACACACACACTCGCACGCATGCACACACACACACACTCGCACTCATGCACACACACACACTCGCACTCATGCACAAACACACTTGCACTCATGCACACACACACACTTGCACTCATGCACACACACACACACACACTCGCACTCATGCACACACACACTCATGCACACACACACACTCGCACTCATGCACACACACACACTCGCATTCATGCTCACACACACTCGCACTCATGCACACACACACTCGCACTCATGCACACACACACATACTCGCACTCATGCTCACACACACTCGCACTCATGCACACACACACTCGTACACATGCACACACACACACTCGCACTCATGTACACACACACACACTCGCACTCATGCACACACACACACTCGCATTCATGCTCACACACACTCTCACTCATGCACACACACACACTCGCACTCATGCACACACACACATACTCGCACTCATGCTCACACACACTCGCACTCATGCACACACACACTCGTACACATGCACACACACACACACTCGCACGCATGCACACACACACACACTCGCACACACTCGCACTCATGCACACACACACACCCGCACTCATGCACACACGCACACTCGCACTCATGCACACACACACACACTCGCACTCATGCACACACACACACTCGCACTCATGCACACACACACACACGCACTCATGCACACACACACACTCGCACTCATGCACACACACACACACTCGCACTCATGCACACACACACTTGCACTCATGCACACACACACACTCGCACTCATGCACACACACACACACACTCGCACTCATGCACACACACACACTCGCACTCTTGCACACACACACACACTCGCACTCATGCACACACACACTCGCACTCATGCACACACACACACACTCGCACGCATGCACACACACACACTTACACGCATGCACACACACACACACTCGCACGTATGCACACACACACACTTGCACGCATGCACACACACACACTCGCACTAATGCACACACACACACACATACACACTCGCACGTATGCACACACACACACACACACTCGCACATATGCACACACGCACACACACACACACACACACACTCGCACTCATGCACACACACACACACTCGCACGCATGCACACACACACACCTACACGCATGCACACACACACACACTCGCACGTATGCACACACACACACTTGCACGCATGCACACACACACACTCGCACTAATGCACACACACACACACATACACACTCGCACGTATGCACAAACACACACACACTCGCACATATGCACACACGCACACACACACACACATACTCGCACACATACACACACTTACACCACATACACCCACACACACACTCGCACACTTGCACGCATTCAAACACACACACACACTCGCACGCATGCACACACATACACCACACACTCACACTCGCATGCAAGCACACACACACACACACGCATACACACACTCGCACACTCGCACACATACACATACACCAAACACTCACACTAGCATGCAAACACACACACACACACACACACACACACACACACACACACACTAGATTGCCAGGAAACACTTAAGTGAAACTTAGAACTTAACTTCATTGCTTTCTCACTCCTCTGGGTCATTCCTTCGCCTCAAGGCCTCTCTCTCCCTCTCTCTCTCCCTCTTTCTCTCCCTCTTTCCCTCTTTCTCTCTATCTCCTTCTCTCTCCCTCTCTTGCTCCCTCCCTCTCTCTTTCTCTCTCTCCCTATGTTTGTGTATGTGTGTCTATGTTTCTGTGTCTGTGTGTGTTTGTGTGTGTGTGTGTGTGTGTGTGTGTGTGTGTGTTTGGCAGGTTACTTTTAAAAAGTAATTAGTTACAGTTACTTCTTCCAAGAAGTAACTAAATTAGATACTCAGTTACAAATTATAAAAGTAACTAGTTACTTCAGAAAGTAACTAATGCAATACTTTCATGTACATTTTGTGTACATTATAATGAAATGTACACTTAATACATTATTAACAGAACCAATGTACACACATCTGAAGTATTTTAATGTTGGTGTGGGACAGAGTGATGCCAGGTGTAGATATTATGTGTAGTGGATCCATACTAATAACAACAGAGATGTTTTGGAACTATTAATATTTATTTATTTATATTTATTGCCCCTCAACCGGCCACAACGGGGCAACATTAAACAATGCTTGTTAAGCACTATAGCAAAAATAAATCACACATATATACACTGTTAGTAGTGAAAATAACTGGTAGTTATACTTGTGTGTCGAGCCGGTGTGTGTGTGTGTCTGTGTGTGTGTTTGTATGTGTGAGTGTGTGTGTGTGTGTCTGTGAGTGTGTGTGTGTATGTGTGTGTGTCTGTGCGTGAGTGTGTGTGAGTGTGTGTGTGTATGTGTGTGTGTGTCTGTGTGTGAGTGTGTGTGCGTGTAGGTGAGTGTGTATGTGTGTGTGTGTAGGTGTGTGCGTGAGTGTGTGTGTGTGTCTGTGTGTGAGTGTGTGTCTGTGTAGGTGAGTGTGTGTGAGTGATAGAGCGATGGAGAAGTGAGAGAGTGACAGCGATTAGCTTCGGAGCGAGTAGCCACTTTAGGGTCAAAGTGAGGACCCCCCCCCCCACACACACACACACACACACAACCCTCCCCCCTGTATTGAGGACGTTGATACTGGCTAGAGAGCTGATGATGAGATAAAGAAGTAAAAACAGGAAAAGAGATGATGACGGTTGCCATGGGGACCGGACTGATAACATTTCACTGGAACTCTCAATCTAACTCAATCTACGCGTGCTATCGAGCTAACGTTAGCCACACACACACACACACACACAAACACACACACACACATACACACACACACACACACACACACACACACACTCACTACACAGACACACACACAGACAGAGAGCTGATGCTGCAAAGTTTCTCTGATGATGAGATAAAGAAGTCGGAAGTGTCAGTGGGGGGGGGGGGGGTGTAGAGTGTATATGAGCTGGGAGGTGTCAGTGGGGGGGGGGGGGTGTAGAGTGTATATGAGCTGCGTGACTGACAGCGGTGTCAGTGGTTGTGGACCTCGGAGCAGAATGGCTGCAGTCTCAGAGCTCTCCTTCCTGCTGGTCGCTCTCATCAGCAGCATCCATGCAGGAGAACACATCTTCATCAGAGAGGAAGGAGACAACTACACCTTCACCCCCCCCGAGAACACCTCCTGCCTGATCACCAGGTCTGTTGGTGGGGAGAACCTGGTCCTGTGGAACACCTCTGACCTCTGGTCCAACCAGTCCTCAGTACCTGGACCCCTGAAACAACGACTGGTCAGCGATGTGGAGACTTCTTCTTACAGGATCCTCAACCTGACCCAGTCCGACTCCGGCCCGTACCGAGAGGAGTGCTGGACCGGGGACACCGTAACCCACGGCAACAACATCACTATCACGGTTTGTTCTACAATAGATGAGAGAGAATTTATCAGAGCGAGACTCGGAGACACAGTGGACCTGCCATGTGGGGGACCAGCTGGTCATCAGGACGTCCAGTGGCTCAAACAGGACTCTGGATATGAGCAGGAGACATGGAGCAGAGTTTTTGGGGACAAGACAACATCAGAGATGGACGATGTTAGAGGAAGATACCAAGTGGGGACTAACTCATCAGATCTTCGTGTTTCCAACGTCACGGCAACAGACTTTAGAGGGTTCAGCTGTCTGGTGATGGACCAGCAGCGGTGTGTCAGGGGTCGGGATGTAGAGTTGACCCCATCGTTTGAGATGATCTACGGCTCAGTGGGGGAGACCGCCGTGTTGCCGTGCACCGTCACTGACTCCACCGATGAACAGCCCCCCCGCTGGTCTACTGGGCTCTCCCCTGACCCAGGACTACTGAACCAGACTGATCCTTCAGTAGACCAGAACTACTCGCTGGTGTTTTCATCTCTAATGTTAAAACACTCAGGTGTGTATTACTGTAAAGTCTCTATGATAGTGCAACTGTATCAGCTGGTGGTGTGTCCCACATTCGGCCCCCCCGCCGTAGAGCTCTTCTCAGAGGGAGATGATGTCACTCTCAGGTACCCAGGTGGGGGGGGTGGGGGGCATGCTTGGTTCATCAAGTCAGACCGAACAGGGGGACGAGTCTTTAATGTATGGTCTGATCGGAGCATGAGCAGAGTGAGCTGGGACTATGATAACGGGACCCTGGTTGTCTCTAATGTCTCAGTGGGGGACGCGGGGGGGTACTGGTGTGTAGTTCATGATTATGATGACCAGTGTGTGTCAGAAGAGAGGACGGTGCTGGTCTACATGGAGCCCTTTGGGATCTACTCCACCTTCTTCAAAGTGAGATGCTCAGTGCTCAGCGTCCTGCTGCTGATGCTCTGTGCTGCTGTAGTCGCTGTGAGGAGATACACACACACACACACACACACACACACACACACACACACACACACACACGCACACACACACACACACACAAAATTTGATGATGGGAAATAAGACATAAATATAATAATTATAAAAAAGTTGTGAATGGTAGAAGGTAACCTTATAATGATTATTATTATTATTATTATTATTATTATTATTATTATTATTATATTATAATAATATAAAATATGTTTTAATTATGTTAGAAGGTAACCTTATAATGATTATTATTATTATTATTATTATTATTATTATATTATAATTATATTAAATATGTTGTAATTATGTTAGAAGGTAACCTTATCCTCTGGATTATTATGTTGTGTGGATGTGTTGATGATATTATATTGTATATATATTGAGTTAGTCTTGATGTTGTTGTGGATGTGTGTGATTATAGTGGGGTGGGGGGGGGGCTCTGTTAGGGGACATTGGGTTAATAGTTTAACATGTTGGGAATTCACTTTTTAATATTACTGTCACTTTAGAGATTATTATTTTACCTTCATGAGTGTGTGTCTATATGTGTGTGTCTGTGTGTGTGTGTGTGTGTTCCAGATGTATTTTTAATGTTATTTTATGGGATGTTGTATATTATCTATGAAGGAATATGATTTGTCTTTAATGCATTCATTATAGTTGTATCTTGCAGCGTTGTCAGTGTTATTAACGTGTTATTAACGTGTTATTAACGTGTTATTATATATTGGTCTATATCTTTAATCTATCGTCTGGATAGTAAAGATCATTAATAAACAATAAAACTTGTTTTGATTTTAGAATAAAAAGCCTTTGTTGTCATTATACACCTGTGCAGTACCTGTGCAACGAGACTGAAGCAACACCTGTACAGTGTCAACATGAAATATAAAAATATATATTATATATATTAAATATTAAAATATAAAATAATAAAATATAAAATATAAGAATATTAAAATATGAAATATAAAATATAAGAATATAAAATATGAAGTGTAGGGAGGTAGTGCAGAGAGTAGAGAGTGGACTCCTCAGAGAAACTCTATGAAAAAATGTGTGTAATTTCTGATTTTTCAGAAAAACCTCAAGCAATTATTCCTAAAATAACCAGAAACAGACCATAATAAGTTCATTGTCATGTGCATTTAAAAGTACAAAATATAGAAAGAATGTAATGAAATGTGCTTTACCCTGGTCCCCTCTTCTCATAATCACTATCACTATAATCTGAATAAAATATAATAAAAGGTAAGCAGTGAAGGATAATATATTCTGGTGTTGATATTGTACTGTATGCAGCTGCAGCATGTTTATTGACATGTTTTAGTCACAGTACCTTTATTAGTCTCCCTAAGGACAAAGTAGTTTTGGACATTGAGTAACTTACTTTGCTGCAAGAGTTTCAGACGCAACGACAAGCACGGGGTTAAAAACAACTAGAAAATTCAGCAGACATTTTAACAGTGGGCCTACTACTTGGTGCAAATCCTAATAACAATTAAACCAAAACAGATGTTAACCCTTCAGAGAGAGACCATGCAGCACATTTTGTGGACAAGTCATAGCCCACCATTCCCAATCATTACACACGTTTCGATGTATTGTGTGTGCGCGTGTTGGCAACGCTCCGGGACTAGTAGCGGGACAAAAACAGGAGGAATAATAATAATAAGCACTGAATTAAAAGACAAAAGTACAGGCAGCATACTGTATGGGCTACTCTGCACATGGCACATTTCCCATTTTTTAGACTGAAATAAGATAAAAGCCATCCTTCAGAAAACTAAAAACTATTAAAAAACTATTTCATTCATCCTGTTCATCCATCAGAGTCAGATCTACATTAAAGAACTCATAGTTGTACATTCATTGCTGCTCATTAATGAGCTTAACGAGAGGAACCAATGAGTGTCTTTAATTATGTAAATGTTAATATGCTGTATTTATATTGTGCTTTCTAGTCTTAGCTACTACTCAAAGAGCTTTCACATCATACAGGAACTCTTGTCATTTAAAAGGTCGCTGAGCGAAAAATATAATTCATATCGCATACATTAGCTGAAACTAGACAAGAATACCTACGTTTTGATATATAAATTGGCCATGACAAGTTAGAATTGTTGGCGTGGGAGCAAGTTATAGAGAGAGAAAAAAGATAATTTTTTTAATCTCCCCACTCTGTTCTCCACTCTAGCTCTCAACATTCCGCCACATACACACACATTGGAAAATCTGAGATGGTCTGAAAACGGGACGATATGTAAACTGGGATTTGGGATAAACCGTGCTTGATATCTGAACGCCCATTCAGCCCAATAAACGCCAAAATCTTGTCTTCAGTTTAAACTTTTAATCATGTTTCTACGTTAAAATATGGCGACACAACACGGTCCCAAAGAAGGGGGGTTTTGAGCAATTTCCCGAACATTTCCCATTCAAGTCAATGAGAAATTTTTCACCGTTTTTTGCCGATTTCGTGAAAACCGCGCGGCAAATCTCTTAGAAAAGTCATAGCCCACCATTCCCGATCATTACACACGTTTCGATGTATTTTGTGTGTGCGTGTTGGCAATGCTCCAAGACTAGTAGCGGGACAAAAATCTGGCGGAAGAATAATAACTAGAAAATGCATTTCCTGCAGAAAATGCGTGGGAATGCTGAATAGCTGAATTGCTAAAGCTAACCTGGTTTAATAGCTTAAATCTGTAAAAGTTGTAAGAATAGTTGAAAATGTAGAAGTGGTTTTAATTAAGTTGAATAAAACCACTAATGTAAAAAAAGATGTGGTTCCACAGCATTCCAACTATTGTTATTCGGTTCTTTATTATTCTGCTTCTTTCTTAGTATTATTCCGTACGTTTTTTTGCTCTCTCTAACTTCTGCATACTTTCTGCTATTTATACCGTTCAACTTTTACAATCTTCAGCTCTTTCACCAGATGATGGGATTTCTTCTACTATTTTTCTACTATTTATACTTTTTCAAATATTAAGCTTTTAAACAATTTCTTTAACATTAAAGTCAATGAAAGCAAGCTTCAAATCCTTCAAATCTTCTTCTGCTCCCAAAATTTTCAGCGCCTTCATACTTTCACCTACAGACATGGTTCAAACTTTAAAACATTCACAAACTATTATCCGGCTTTATCTTTTCAGATTGATACATTTTACAGCTTTTGTGAAAAAGCAGTTTAAGCAAAGTGTGAATTTTATGATTTTTCTGCATTTATAATGAGTGTGTATTGCGTGAAGTAGAGTGTGGAGTGATGTCACTAGAGTGAAGCGGTTCGAAAAAATGATCTTACTCCGTTCTCTATATCTTGCTCCCACGCCAACAATTCTAACTTGTCATGGACAATTTATACATCAAAACGTAGGTATTCTTGTCTAGTTTCAGGCAATGTTATCATGTATGCGATATGAAGTATACCTTTCGCTCAGTGAGCTTTCAAATGACAAGAGTTCTCCATTCACTGCCATGTTAAACATCGTCCACATTTATTAGCAAAACGCAGAGCGAAGCACTTTTTTAAATCGCTGATACGTCCACATTTTTAACTTTATCCACATGAATTCTATATATTCATATATATATATATATATATATATATATATATATATAAAGTGAGGAAAATAAGTATTTGAACACCCTGCTATTTTGCAAGTTCTCCCACTTAGAAATCATGGAGGGTCTGAAATTGTCATCGTAGGTGCATGTCCACTGTGAGAGACATAATCAAAAAAAAAATCCAGAAATCACAATGTATGATTTTTAAACTATTTATTTGTATGATACAGCTGCAAATAAGTATTTGAACACCTGAGAAAATCAATGTTAATATTTGGTACAGTAGCCTTTGTTTGCAGTTCCAGAGGTCAATCGTTTCCTGTAGTTTTTCACCAGGTTTGACACACTGCAGAAGGGATTTTGGCCCACTCCTCCACACAGATCTTCTCTAGATCAGTCAGGTTTCTGGGCTGTCGCTGAGACACACGGAGTTTGAGCTCCCTCCAAAGATTCTCTATTGGGTTTAGGTCTGGAGACTGGCTAGGCCACGCCAGAACCTTGATCTGCTTCTTCCAGAGCCCCTCCTTGGTTCTCCTGGATGTGTGCTTCGGGTCATTGTCATGTTGGAAGACCCAGCCTCGACCCATCTTCAATGCTCTAACTGAGGAAAGGAGGTTGTTCCCCAAAATCTCGCAATACATGGCCCCGGTCATCCTCTCCTTAATACAGTGCAGTCGCCCTATCCCATGTGTAGAAAATCACCCCCAAAGCATGATGCTACCCCCCCATGCTTCACAGTAGGGATGGTGTCCTTGGGATGGTACTCATCATTCTTCTTCCTCCAAACACGGTTAGTGGAATTATGACCAAAAAGTTCTATTTTGGTCTCATCTGACCACATGACTTTCTCCCATGACTCCTCTGGATCATCCAAATGGTCATTGGCAAACTTAAGACGGGCCTTGACATGTTCTGGTTTAAGCAGGGGAACCTTCCGTGCCATGCATGATTTCAAACCATGCCGTCTTAGTGTATTACCAACAGTAACCTTGGAAACGTTGGTCCCAGCTCTGTTCAGGTCATTAACCAGCTCCTCCCGTGTAGTTCTGGGCTGATTCTCACCTTTCTTAGGATCATTGAGACCCCACGAGGTGAGATCTTGCATGGAGCCCCAGTCCGAGGGAGAATGACAGTCATGTTTGATTGCTCCAACAGTGGACCTTTTTTCACCAAGCTGCTTGGACATTTCCCCGTAGCACTTTCGAGCCTTGTGGAGGTGTACAATTTTGTCTCTAGTCTCTTTGGACAGCTCTTCTGGTCTTGGCCATGTTAGTAGTTGGATTCTTACTGATTCCATGGGGTGAACAGGTGTCTTTATGCAGCTAACGACCTCAAACAGGTGCATCTAATTTAGGATAATAAATGGAGTGGAGGTGGACATTTTGAAGGCAGACTAACAGGTCTTTGAGGGTCAGAATTGTAGCTGATAGACAGGTGTTCAAATACTTATTTGCAGCTGTATCACACAAATAAATAGTTAAAAAAATCATACATTGTGATTTCTGGATTTTTTTTTTAGATTATGTCTCTCACAGTGGACATGCACCTACGATGACAATTTCAAACCCTTCCATGATTTCTAAGTGGGAGAAATTGCAAAATAGCAGAATGTTCAAATACTTATTTTCTTCACTGTATGTGTGATTTATTGTTGCTATAGTGCTTAACAAGCATTGTTTAATTTTGCCCAGTTGTGGCCTGTTGAGGGGCAATACATATAAATAAATAAATATTAATAGTTCCAAAACATCTGTTGTTATTAGTATGGATCCACTACACATACTATCTACACCTGGCATCACTCTGTCCCACACCAACATTAAAATACTTCAGATGTGTGTACATTGGTTCTGTTAATAATGTATTAAGTGTACATTTCATTATAATGTACACAAAATGTACATGAAAGTATCGCATTAGTTACTTTCTGAAGTAACTAGTTACTTTTATAATTTGTAACTGAGTATCAAATTTAGTTACTTCTTGGAAGAAGTAACTGTAACTAATTACTTTTTAAAAGTAACCTGCCAAACGCACACACACACACACACACAAACACAGACACACACACACAGCCCTCCCCCCCCCCCTTGTATTAAGGACGTTGATCTCTGGGTAGAGAGCTGATGATGAGATGAGGAGATAAAGAAGTCATGGTTGGTAAAAACAGGAAAAGAGATGATGACGGTTGCCATGGTGACCGGACTGATAACATTTCACTGGAACTCTCAATCTAACTCAACCAACGCCTGCTGTCGAGCTAACGTTAGCCGCAAACACACTCACACACACACACACACACACACACACACACACACACACATATACACACACACAGACAGAGAGCTGATGCTGCAAAGTTTCTCTGATGATGAGATAAAGAAGTCGGAAAAAGTGACAGCGGTGTCAGTGGGGGGGGGGGGGGTGTAGAGTGTATATGAGCTGGGAGGTGTCAGTGGGGGGGGGGGGTGTAGAGTGTATCTGAGCTGCGTGACTGACAGCGGTGTCAGTGGTTGTGGACCTCGGAGCAGAATGGCTGCAGTCTCAGAGCTCTCCTTCCTGCTGGTTGCTCTCATCAGCAGCATCCATGCAGGAGAACACATCTTCATCAGAGAGGAAGGAGACGACTACACCTTCTCCCCCCCCGAGAACACCTCCTGCCTGATCACCAGGTCTGTTGGTGGGGAGAACCTGGTCCTGTGGAACACCTCTGACCTTTGGTCCAACCAGTCCTCAGTACCTGGACCCCTGAAACAGCGACTGGTCAGCGATGTGGAGACTTCTTCTTACAGCATCCTCAACCTGACCCAGTCCGACTCCGGCCCGTACCGAGAGGAGTGCTGGACCGGGGACACCGTAACCCACGGCAACAACATCACTATCACGGTTTGTTCTTCAATAGATGAGAGAGAATATATCAGAGCGAGACTCGGAGACACAGTGGACCTGCCATGTGGGGGACCAGCTGGTCATCAGGACGTCCAGTGGCTCAAACAGGACTCTGGATATGAGCAGGAGACATGGAGCAGAGTTTTTGGGGACAAGACGACATCAGAGATGGACGATGTTAGAGGAAGATACCATGTGGGGACAAACTCATCAGATCTTCGTGTTTCCAACGTCACGGCAACAGACTTTAGAGGGTTCAGATGTCTGGAGATGGACCAGCAGCGGTGTGTCAGGGGTCGGGATGTAGGGTTGTACCCATCGTTTGAGATGATCTACGGCTCAGTGGGGGAGACCGCCGTGTTGCCGTGCACCATCACTGACTCCACCGATGAACAGCCCCCCCGCTGGTCTACTTCGATCTCCCCTGACCCAGGACTACTGAACCAGACTGATCCTTCAGTAGACGAGAACTACTCGCTGGTGTTTTCATCTCTAATGTTAAATCACTCAGGTCGGTACTCATGTGAAGTCTCTATGAGAGAGCAACATCATTATCTGGTGGTGTGTCCCACATTTGGCCCCCCCGCTGTAGAGCTCTTCTCAGAGGGAGATGATGTCACTCTCAGGTGCCCAGGTGGGGGGGTGGGTAGGAGGCATGATTGGTTCATCAAGTCAGACCGAACAGGGGGACGAGTCTTTACTGTAAGGTCTGATCAGAGCATGAGCAGAGTGAGGGAGGACCATGGTATTGGGACCCTGGTAATCTCTAATGTCTCAGTGGGGGACGTGGGGGGGTACTGGTGTGTAGTTTATTATGGTTTCCAGTGTGAGTCCACAGAGAGGACGGTGCTGGTCTACATGGAGCCCTTTGGGATCTACTCCACCTTCTTCAAAGTGAGATGCTCAGTGCTCAGCGTCCTGCTGCTGATGCTCTGTGCTGCTGTAGTCGCTGTGAGGAGATACACACACACACACACACACACACACACACACACACTTAATATGATCACACACACACACACGCACACACACACACACAGACACACACACTTAATATGATCACACGCACACACACACACACACTTCATATGCACAAGGTCATTTCATCATTGGCTTTAATACAGCCTGCTACACACTGGTTACACAAACAAGGGACGGGAGAGAGAGAGAGAGAGAGAGGGAGAGAGAGAGAGAGAGAGAGAGAGAGAGAGAGAGGGAGAGACAGAGAGGGAGAGAGCGACAAGGAGAGAGAGAGAGAGAGAGAGAGGGAGAGAGAAAGAGAGAGAGAGAGAGAGAGGGAGAGAGAGACAAGGAGAGAGAGAGAGAGAGAGAGAGAGAGGGAGACAGAAATGATGGGAAATAAGACATAAATATAATAAGAATATTATAATAATTATAAAAATAGTTGTGAATGATAGAAGATAACCTTATAATGATTATTATTATTATATAATAATATTAAATATGTTTTAATTATATTAGAAGGTAACCTTTTAATAATTATTATTATTATAATGATTATTATTATTATATTATAATAATGTAAAATATGTTGTAATTATGTTAGAAGGTAACCTTATAATGATTATTATTATTATATTATAATAATGTAAAATATGTTGTAATTATGTTAGAAGGTAACCTTATCCTCTGGATTATTATGTTGTGTGGATGTGTTGATGATATTATATTGTATATATATTGAGTATAGTGGGGGGGGGGGCTCTGTTAGGGGACATTGGGTTAATAGTTTAACATGTTGGGAATTCACTTTTTAATATTACTGTCACCTTAGAGATTATTATTTTACCTTCATGAGTGTGTGTGTGTGTTTGTGTGTATGTGTGTCTGTGTCTATATGTGTGTGTGTGTGTGTTCCAGATGTATTTTTAATGTTATTTTATGGGATGTTGTATATTATCTATGAAGGAATATGATTTGTCTTTAATGCATTCATTATAGTTGTATGTTGCAGCATTGTCAGTGTTATTAACGTGTTATTAACGTGTTATTATATCTTGGTCTATATCTTTAATCTATCGTCTGGATAGTAAAGATCATTAATAAACAATAAAACTTGTTTTGATTTTAGAATAAAAAGCCTTTGTTGTCATTATACAACTGTGCAGTACCTGTGCAACGAGACTGAAGCAACACCTGTACTGCGTCAACATGAAATATAAACATATAAAATATAAGAATATTAAACATTAAAATATAAAATATGAGAATATTAAAATATAAAATATAAGAATATAAGAATATAAGAATATAAAATATAAAATATAAAATATAAAATATAAAATATAAGAATATAAAAATATTTAAATATAAGAATATAAAATATAAGAATATAGAATATTAAAATATAAAATATAAGAATATAAAAATATAAAATATAAGAATATTAAATATTAAAATATAAAATATAAGTATATTAAATATTAAAATATAAAATATAAGAATATAAGAATATAAGAATATAAAATTTTAAAATATAAGAATATTAAAATATAAAATATAAGAATATTAAAATATAAAAAATAAGAATATAAAATATAAAGTGTAGGGAGGTAGTGCAGAGAGTAGAGCCTGGAGTCCTGAGAGCAACTATATAAAAAACTTTGTGTAATTTCTGATTATTCAGAATAAACCTCAAGCAATTATTCCTAAAATAACCAGAAACAGACCATAATAAGTTCATTGTCATGTGCATTTAAAAGTACAAAGTATAGAAAGAATGTAATGAAATGTGCTTTACCCTGGTCCCCTCTTCTCATAATCACTATCACTATAATCTGAATAAAATATAATAAAAGCTAAGCAGTGAAGGATAATATATTCTTGTGTTGATATTGTACTGTATGCAGCTGCAACATGTTGATTGACATGTTTTAGTCACAGTACCTTTATTAGTCTCCCTAAGGACAAAGTAGTTTGGGACATTGAGTAACTTACTTTGCTGCAAGAGTTCCAGACGCAACGACAAGCACGGGGTTAAAAACAACTAGAAAATCCAGCAGACATTTTAACAGTGGGCCTACTACTTGGTGCACATCCTAATAACAATAAAACCAAAACAGATGTTACGTTAACCCTTCAGAGAGAGACCTTCTTCAAATCTCAAATCAGCCAATTCAGCCCAAAGTCTTGTCTTGGGTTTAACCCTTTAATCATGTTTCTGTGTTAAAGTAAAGAGTAAACACTGTCAAAAAAAGAGGTAAAATACAGGTCCATTTTTGTTCCCTAAGGTACAAACTAAGCAAATGTTCCCTTAAAAGTACTAAAATGTATCTTCCGTTGTACAGTGTGTACTTTCTGAGGTGTAAGGTACATATTTGTACCTTTAAGGTACATTATTGATCCTCAAAGGTTTTTTATTATAAGGTGCAAACTGGCAGGGCTGTAGTCAAGACCACCTTAGTCGAGTTCAAGACAAGTCCAAGACCCGAACTAGTGGAGTCCAAGTCAAGACAGAGTCCAGGACAGAATGAAGTTATGTTATTATCAACACAATAAAGACACCTGGACTCGGTCCAGACCAAAAGCCATATCTGGCAAGACCAGTGGCCGAGACCGAGTCCAAATACTACCGAGTCCGAGACCATAGAAAAACGAACTTGAGTCCGGACTCGAGTCCAAGACCGGACTCGAGTACAACAGCCCTGCAAACAGCTAAGCTCCAAATGTGATCCTCTTATTCAAGGTACAACAATGTCCCTTTGAGGGTACCACCCCAGGGACAAGCTTTGGTTCCTTAAAGGTACTGTTTGTACTTTGTTTTCTTGACAGTAAAGAGGGGGCGTTTGGAGCCATACTGGCCCACTTCCCCAACATTTACCATTCAAATCTACCAGACATTTTTACCAGTTTTCTGCGAATTTCTTGAAAACCATGCAGCACATTTAGTTGACAAGTCATAGCCCACCATTCCCGATCATTACACACGTTTCGATGTCTTGTGTGTGCGCGTGTTGGCAACGCTCCGGGACTAGTAGCGGGACAAAAACAGGAGGAATAATAATAAAAAAATATATATATATATATATATATATAATAAGCACTGAATTAAAAGACAAATGTACAGGCAGCATACTGTATGGGCTACTCTGCACATGGCACATTTTCCATTTTCTAGACTGAAATAAGATAAAAGCCATCCTTCAGAAAACTAAAAACTTTTAAAAACTATTTCATTCATCCTGTTCATCCATCAGAGTCAGATCTACATTAAAGAACTCATAGTTGTACGTTCATCGCTGCTCATTAATGAGCTTAACGAGAGGAACCAATGAGTGTCTTTAATTATGGAAATGTTAATGTTGCTGTATTGATATTGTGCTTTCTAGTCTTAGCTACTACTCAAAGAGCTTTTACATCATACAGGAACCACACACACACACACACAAGCACACGCACACACACACACACACACACACACACACACACACAACTTTGGACTCTGAAAAGAGTGCAAGCTGCTATCTGCAGGGAGGGAGAAGCGGAGGGAGCTTTGTCTGACATGTCTGTCTCTGTTTTTGGGGTTTTTTGGGCTTTGTGTACACTCGTCTGGCATTCCTCTTGATTATGTAATAATTGTGGGTTGTTATTCGGTTCTTTATTATTCTGCTTCTTTCCCATTATTATTCCGTACGTTTTTTGTCTCTCTCTAACTTCTGCATACTTTAAGCTATTTAAACCGTTCAACTTTTACAATCTTCAGCTCTTTCAGCAGATGATGGGACTTCTTCTACTATTTTTCTACTATTTATACTTTTTCAAATATGAAGCTTTTAAACAATTTTTTTAACATTAAAGTCAATGAGAGCAAGCTTCAAATCCTTCAAATCTTCTTCTGCTCCCAAGATTTTCAGCACCTTCATACTTTCACCTACAGACATGGTTCAAACTTTAAAACGTTCACAAACTATTCAGCTATCCGGCTTTATCCTTTCAGATTGATACATTTTTCAGTTTTTTTGAAAAAGCAGTTTAAGCAAAGTGTAAATTTTATGATTTTTCTGCATTTATAATGAGTGTGTATTGCGTGAAGTAGAGTGTGGAGTGATGTCACTAGAGTGAAGCGCTTCGAAAAAATGATCTTACTCCGTTCTCTACAACTTGCTCCCACATCAACAATTCTAACTTGTCATGGACAATTTATACATCACAATGTAGGTATTTTTTTAGTTTCTGGCAATGTTATCATTTATGTGATATGATTTATACTTTTCGCTCAGTGAGCTTTCAAATGACAAGAGTTCTCCATTCACTGCCATGTTAAACATTGTCCACATTTATGAGCAAAACGCAGAGCGAAGCACTTTTTTAAATCGCTGATACGCCCACATTTTTAACTTTATCCACATACATTTTATATCAATACGTTCACAAAGGCCTTCTGGTGCTCATGAGGAGGTTATTTGCCTGAAATAACTTTTCATTTTGCCCCTCTGATCATTTGTTCGGGAGCTGGTTTCAGTGTCTGAGAGCTACCGAGCTACAGCAGGTGCTCCAGTCGTTAACTGATTACAGATCAAAGAGATGACATCACAGAGATGAAAGGCTTCCTAGCTGTGCTTACAAACATGGCCACTGATTAAATGTAGCCATGGTAACCTCTTCCCAGACAGTGCAATACTCTGTATGTATGTCTGTCTCCATCTCTGACTCATTATATATTACAATGTAAGATTGATAAACAGGTCCTTTGGTGGTGGTGCAGTGGTTATGACAAATGCCTTTTGTGTGGGAGGTCCGGGTTCGATTCCCACAACAGAAACTCAACCAATGTATTCCCTATGAAGACAGTTAACTCCTAGTGATGGCCCAGTGGATATGGACAGGGGTTTGATCCCCGCTGTGTAGTACATCAACCCTGACAAAGGTATTTAACCCAATTATGGTTTTTTATTATTCCGTACGTTTTTTGGTTGTCTGTATTTTCTGCAGACTTTTCAGCCATTCAACTTTTAAAATCTAGCTCTGGCTCTTTACGGTGTAGTGGTGTTATTCAACTTAATTAAAACCATTCCTACATTTTTCAACTCTTCTCAATACTTCAACATCTTCTTACTGATTTAAGCTATTTATCCAGTTTAGCTTTAGCAATTACATTTTTTTCCACATCTTTTTTTATATTAGTGGAGTTATTCAACATAATTAAAACCATTCCTACTTTTTCATCTGTTTTTACTACTTAAGCTTCTTCTCACTGATTTAAGCTCTTTCTCCAGTTTAGCTTTAGCATTTCAATATTTTCTACAAATTTTACTGATTTAAGCTATTTGTCCAGTTTGGCTTAGCGTTTCAATTTTTTCTACAACTTTTACTGATTTAAGCTATTAAACCAGGTTACCTTTAGCAATTCAGCTATTCAGCATTCCCACGCATTTTCTGCAGGAAATGCATTTTCTAGTTATGCTTCTTTCTTATTATTATTCCGTACGTTTTTTGTCTCTCTCTAACTTCTGCATACTTTCTGCTATTTATACCGTTCAACTTTTACAATCTTTAGCTCTTTCAGAAGATGATGGGACTTCTTCTACTATTTTTCTACTATTTATACTTTTTCAAATATTAAGCTTTTAAACAATTTTTTTAACATTAAAGTCAATGAGAGTAAGCTTCATATCCTTCAAATCTTCTTCTGCTCCCAAAATGTTCAGCACCTTCAAACTTTCACCTACAGACGTGGTTCAAACTTTAAAACGTTCACAAGCTATTCAGCTATCCGGCTTGTGCTTTTCAGATTGATATATTTTACAGTTTTTGTGAAAAAGCAGTTTAAGCAAAGTGTAAATTTTATGATTTTTCTGCATTTATAATGAGTGTGTATTGCGTGAAGTAGAGTGTGGAGTGATGTCACTAGAGTGAAGCGCTTCGAAAAAATGATCTTGCTCCGTTCTCTATAACTTGCTCACACGTCAACAATTCTAACTTGTCATGGACAATTTATATATCACACCGTAGGTATTGTTGTCTAGTTTCTGGCAATGTGCTCATTTATGCGATATGAATTATACTTTTCGCTCAGCGAGCTTTCAAATGACAAGAGTTTCAAATCTTTCTCCATTCACTGCCATGTTAAACATCGTCCACATTTCTGAGCAAAATACAGAGCGAAGCACTTTTTTAAATCGCTGATACGCTCACATTTTTAACTTTATCCACATGAATTTTAGATCAATACGTTCACAAAGGCCTTCTGGTGCTCATGAGGAGGTTATTTGCCTGAAATAACTTTTCATTTTGCCCCTCGCATTTTGCCCCCATGGCAACCGTTTCCCAGACAGTGCAATACTCTGTATGTCTGTCTCCATCTCTGTCTCATTATATATTACAATGTAAGCTTGACAAGCAGGTCCTTTGGTGGTGGCGCAGTGGTTATGACAAATGCCTTTTGTGTGGGAGACCCGGGTTTCCATGTACAGTGCCTTGCAAAAGTATTCGGCCCCATTGAAGTTTTCAACCTTTTGACACATTTCAGGCTTCAAACATAAAGATATAAAATTTTTATTTTTTGTGAAGAATCACCAACAAGTGGGACACAATTGTGAAGTGGAACGAATATATATATATATATATATATATATATATATATATATATATATATATATATATATATATATTATATAATACATATATATACAGTGAGGAAAATAAGTATTTGAACACCCTGCTATTTTGCAATTTCTCCCACTTAGAAATCATGGAGGGGTCTGAAATTGTCATCGTAGGTGCATGTCCACTGTGAGAGACATAATCTAAAAAAAAAATCCAGAAATCACAATGTATGATTTTTTTACTATTTATTTGATTGATACAGCTGCAAATAAGTATTTGAACACCTGTCTATCAGCTAGAATTCTGGGGTTACAAAATCATACATTGTGATTTCTGGATATTTTTTTTTTGATTATGTTTCTCACATTGGACATGCATCTACGATGACAATTTCAGACCCTCCATGATTTCTAAGTGGGAGAACTTGCAAAATAGCAGGGTGTTCAAATACTTATTTTCCTCACTGTACATTTTTAAATGCTCTGAAGGGTCTGTGTATGTGTCTGTGTAGGTGAGTTTGTAGGTGTGTGCGTGTGTGTGTGTGTTTGTGTAGTGTCTGGGTAGATGAGTGTGTGTGTGAGTGATAGAGCGATGGAGAAGTGAGAGAGTGACAGCTATTATTATAACTTCGGAGTGAGTAGCCACTTTAGAGTCAAAGTGAGAACCCCTCACCCTCCACCCCCCGTATTAAGGACGTTGATACTGGGTTGAGAGCTGATGATGAGATGAGGAGATAAAGAAGTAAAAACAGGAAAAGAGATGATGACGGTTGCCATGGTGACCGGACTGATAACATTTCACTGGAACTCAATCTATCAATCTAATGTTAGCCGCACACACACACACACACACACACACACACACACTCACACTGACACACACACACACACACACACACACACACACACAGAGAGCTGATGCTGCAAAGTTTCTCTGATGATGAGATAAAGAAGTCGGAAAAGTGACAGAGGTGTCAGTGTGGGGGGGGGGGGGGTGTAGAGTGTATATGAGCTGGGAGGTGTCAGTGGGGGGGGGGGGTGTAGAGTGTATATGAGCTGGGTGACTGACAGCGGTGTCAGTGGTTGTGGACCTCGGAGCAGAATGGCTGCAGTCTCAGAGCTCTCCTTCCTGCTGGTCGCTCTCATCAGCAGCATCCATGCAGGAGAACACCTCTTCATCAGAAAGGAAGGAGACGACTACACCTTCACCCCCCCCGAGGACACCTCCTGCCTGATCTCCAGGTCTGTTGGTGGGGAGAACCTGGTCCTGTGGAACACCTCTGACCTCTGGTCCAACCAGTCCTCAGTACCTGGACCCCTGAAACAACGACTGGTCAGCGATGTGAAGACTTCTTCTTACAGCATCCTCAACCTGACCCAGTCCGACTCCGGCCCGTACCGAGAGGAGTGCTGGACCGAGGACACCGTAACCCACGGCAACAACATCACTATCACGGTTTGTTCTTCAATAGATGAGAGAGATATCAAAGCGAGACTCGGAGAAACAGTGGACCTGCCATGTGGGGGACCAGCTGGTCATCAGGACGTCCAGTGGTTCAAACTGGACTCTGGATATGAGCAGGAGACATGGAGCAGAGTTTTTGGGGACAAGACGACATCAGAGATGGACGATGTCAGAGGAAGATACCAAGTGGGGACTAACTCATCAGATCTTCGTGTTTCCAACGTCACAGCAACAGACTTTAGACGGTTCAGATGTCTGGTGATGGACCAGCAGCGGTGTGTCAGGGGTCGGGTTGTAGAGTTGTACCCATCGTTTGAGGTGATCTACGGCTCAGTGGGGGAGACCGCCGTGTTGCCGTGCACCATCACTGACTCCACCGATGAACAGCCCCCACGCTGGTTTACTCCGATCTCCCCTGACCCAGGACTACTGAACCAGACTGATCCTTCAGTAGACCAGAACTACTCGCTGGTGTTTTCATCTCTAATGTTAAATCACTCAGGTCGGTACTCCTGTGAAGTCTCTATGAGAATGCAACAGTATGATCTGGTGGTGTGTCCCACATTTGGCCCCCCCGCTGTAGAGCTCTTCTCAGAGGGAGATGATGTCACTCTCAGGTGCCCAGGTAGGGGGGGTGGGTGGCACGATTGGTTCATCAAGTCAGACCGAACAGGGGGACGAGTCTTTAGTGTAAGGTATGATCAGAGCATGAGCAGAGTGAGGGAGGACCATGATAACGGGACCCTGGTAATCTCTAATGTCTCAGTGGGGGACGCGGGGGGGTACTGGTGTGTAGTTCATGATGGTTTCCAGTGTGAGTCCACAGAGAGGACGGTGGTGGTCTACATGGAGCCCTTTGGGATCTACTCCACCTTCTTCAAAGTGAGATGCTCAGTGCTCAGCGTCCTGCTGCTGATGCTCTGTGCTGCTGTAGTCGCTGTGAGGAGATACACACACACACACACACACACACACACACACACACTTAATATGATCACACACACACACACACACTTAATATGATCACACACACACACACACACACTTAATATGATCACACACACACACACACATACACACACTTAATATGATCACACACACACACTCACATACACACACACTTAATATGATCACACACACATACTTAATATGCACATGGTCATTTCACCATTGGCTTTAATACAGCCTGCTACACACTGGTTACACAAACAAGGGAGGAGAGAGAGGGAGAGAGAGAGAGAGAGAGAGACAGAGAGAGAGAGAGAGAGAGAGAGGGAGAGAGACAGAGAGAGAGGGAGAGAGAGAGAGAGGGAGGGAGAGGGAGAGAGACAGAGAGAGAGAGAGAGGGAGAGAGACAGAGAGAGAGGGAGAGAGAGGGATAGAGAGAGAGAGGGAGGGAGAGGGAGAGAGACAGAGAGAGAGGGAGAGAAAGAGAGAGAGAGGGAGAGAGAGAGGGAGGGAGAGAGAGAGAGAGAGAGGGAGAGAGGGAGAGGGAGAGAGACAGAGAGAGAGGGAGAGAAAGAGAGAGAGAGGGAGAGAGAGAGAGAGGGAGGGAGAGAGAGAGAGAGACAACAAATAGAAATGATGGGAAATAAGATATAAATATTATAAGAATATTATAAAAATTATATAATAATTATAAAAATGATTATTATTATATTATAATTATTATTATATTATAATAATATAAAATATGTTTTAATCTGTTAGGGGACATTGGGTTAATAGTTTAACATGTTGGGAATTCACTTTTTAATATTACTGTCACCTTAGAGATTATTATTTTACCTTCATGTGTGTGTGTGTGTGTGTCTGTGTGTGTGTAAGTCTGTGTGTGTGTGTGTGTGTGTGTGTGTGATCATATTAAGTGTGTGTGTGTGTGTGTGATCATATTAAGTGTGTGTGTGTGTGTGATCATATTAAGTGTGTGTATGTGTCTATATGTGTGTGTGTGTGTGTGTTGCAGATGTATTTTTAATGTTTTTTATGGGATGTTGTATATTATCTATGAAGGAATATGAATTGTCTTTAATGCATTCATTATAGTTGTATCTTGCAGCGTTGTCAGTGTTATTAACGTGTTATTAACGTGTTATTAACGTGTTATTATATCTTGCTCTATATCTTTAATCTATCGTCTGGATAGTAAAGATTATTAATAAACAATAAAACTTGTTTTGATTTTAGAATAAAAAGCCTTTGTTGTCATTATACACCTGTGCAGTACCTGTGCAACGAGACTGAAGCAACACCTGTACTGCATCAACATGAAATATAAACATATATAATATAAGAATATTAAACTTTAAAATATAAAATATAAGAATATTAAATATTAAAATATAAAATATAAAATATAAAATATAAGAATATTAAATATTAAAATATAAAATATAAGAATATTAAATATTAAATAATAAAATATTAAATATAAGAATATTAAACATTAAAATATAAAATATAAGAATATCAAAATATAAAATATAAGACTATTAAACATTAAAATATAAAATATATGAATATAAGAATATTAAATATTAAAATATAAAATATAAGAATGTTAAAATATAAAATATAAGAATATTAAATAATAAAATATAAGAATATAAAATATTAAAATATAAAATATAAAATATAAGAATATAAAAATATAAGAAAATAAGAATATTAAATATTACAATATAAGAATATAGAAATTTAAAATATAGAATATAAGAATTTAAAATATAAAATATGAGAATATAAAATATTAAAATATTCCATATAAGAATATAAAATATTAAAATATAAAATATAAGAATTTAAAATATTAAAATATTAAATATAAGAATATAAGAATATAAGAATATAAGAATATAAAATATTAAAATATAAAATATAAGAATATTAAAATATAAAATATAAGAATATTAAATATAAATATAAAATATAAAGTGTAGGGAGGTAGTGCAGAGAGTAGAGCGTGGAGTCCTGAGAGCAACTATAAAAAAAACTTTGTGTAATTTCTGATTATTCAGAATAAACCTCAAGCAATTATTCCTAAAATAACCAGAAACAGACCATAATAAGTTCATTGTCATGTGCATTTAAAAGTACAAAGTATAGAAAGAATGTAATGAAATGTGCTTTACCCTGGTCCCCTCTTCTCATA